>LR570225.1:62127-72180 GCA_900536345.3 Caenorhabditis sp. 39 LS-2015 | reverse complement strand
GCGCTGGTTCGTAGTTCTGTTTACTTGAACTGCACCGGGCAGTAGACACAGAAAATGAGAAGGAGGCGGGAAGTTGAGACGGGCGGTTTCCCACACTTTCCCAATCTCACCAGCATCAATTCGAAGAAGTTCTTCCGGAAATCGAGAGAAGAGATCAGCATTGATTCTGAACTCGGAGAGGGTGACCGCTGTCTGGTTCCCATCGGGAAACGTGTCACTTACAGAACACAAATATGTTTGTCACCCACCATGAAGAGCTTGCGTGGGCTCACGTGCTCTCGCCACTTCATTTAAATGCACGAAGAGCAGGAAAGGGGACTGAAGAACAGTTTCTATATTTGTAAAAGGACAAATTTAGAAAAAGCATCACTGATCACACTTTCTCTTCGTTTTTCAGTTTTCCTGTTTCTTTGAAAACATTTGATTCGTCATCTTCGAAATGCTACACGGTAAGCACATAAGTGTCTGCTTCAAGCTTATTCGCCGAACCGGACCCGGCCGACGGACGTCGCGTTCCTGCCTCTCCGACCATTACAAATGTCATAATCTGGTGCCGTAACTGTCCGGTCTTACTACTCTGATCCTGCTAATCCGCCTTCAGAAAAAACGACGAAGCTTCGCGTTGAAAATCGAAAGAAGAACAGTGTCATACTCACTTTCCCGCCATCATGTTTCTACGCGTCGCGGTTACAGTAATATCATACACAATTTTGGTAAGATTCTATTTTTTTCCCGAATTGCTCGGAATTGATTACGTACACTTTTTAATTTTCAGGCAACATGCGAATCATCAAAGTCGAATGAGAAGAGCAATCCGGAAATCTCGGAGCAAATCGATCCGTCGATCTATATCCGGCAAGGATTTATGAATGGAATGAACGGAATGAACGGAATGGGATCGACTCTCGGAATGGGTCAGAACGCAATGAACACGGGTATGTTTGTGGCCGGAGAAACGCGTCATTTTCCAAATAAAGCAGCAGATAATTGAATTGAAAGGGTGCGAAAGTAACAAGAAATCAGAATTGGCACAAAAGCCAAAGAGCAAACATCTGTGACTGGATAATAATAGGGAACAATGAGAACTGATTGCCGCATTTTTGGAAGGAATGATTACTGATCAACCGGCAGTTGAATGCAGAAAACGCGCCTTGTACCTACAGTAATCTTGAATAGAGCTTAGAAACTTTTTAGGGAAACACTCTAAGAACTTGGGCACAAAGTGACGTTTTCTGATATGATAATAGAGTTATAAGCGGGATTAGGAAGAATTCTTGGAATAAGTTGGGCATTGTCATCCTTATATCTTTCAGTCAACTTCGCTTTCAACTGCAAATGTACAGCAAAGAACACAAATCCGTTGGCAGCAGCACCGCTGGATGCAAATGCATTGGCACAGCAGCAGATTGTGCAGTTACAGGTGAGGAACGGGGATCGGGAAGAGATCTATGCACAGTATGTCTTCTCTAGAGTTCAGTAGAGAACATAAGAGAACAAGGGAGGGAATGATTCAGAAGGGACGCAGGCTGACAGAGGCTTCCTTCTAATCCGACACACAACACAAAAAAGGCTGACATCAGGGAAGAAAGTTTACGAGCTGTCATAACAATAGCCTTTGTGTGTTCGGAAGAATTGAATAAGGAATAGGTTCCGCTCTTGAGATGCCGTCGACGGCCCTCGTGCCGATTCATTTTCAAAATGGAATTTTTAGTGTCTCGTCGGAAGAGTGCTCCCCGTCGTATCCTAGAATAGAATCAGGGAAAAGGGCAGAATGAATCGGTAGGCAAAAGTAGCAGTCCCTCCCTCCCCCGCCCGTCACTTTTCTCACTCTCCTTCTCGCAATTCGCGCGTCTTCCGCCTTTTTTAACGCGTTGAATCGGAAACATTTGTGAATGGAGGAAAGGAAACGACAATGGGCAACGGACAACTAGACAACAAAAACACTTGACATAAAAACAAAATGAAGGCAGGAGTTGGGAAAGTTGGGAAACGGAGCTAGAAAATTGGACGAGTTGCATCGGAAGTTTTTGCAGGAACAAGTCAGGAGACAACAGGAAATCATCAATCGCCAGTCGGCCACCAAGAATGGATTCGAAAACTTCAGTGAGTCTCCTTCTCAGGCAGACATATAACTTTTCGGAAAACTTTATGAATAAGCAACTCGGTGACTAATCTGGCAGCCTGCCAAATACGAACTCGAAGTGGTTTTTGAGAGGAAAAATTCAATTCGGAACGGAAATAACAAAACACTTTGAAAATATGACATTTCTTTCAAATGGTAGATATTAGTAAAAAATAAGATCTGCTCTTTGTGAAAGGAAGCACAGAAATAAACTTCTGAGACTCTGCCAATCAAAGTTAATGCGCCGGAAACTGAATTTTAAACGTCAACGGACATAATTTTGCTTCCACGACTTCTATTTTTGCAGCTCAACTGATTGCTCTCGCCAACTCGATGGACTGTTCCTGCTCCTCCGATAATTCTGGAATGGGAGCTTCTGTGGCGATGGGCGGATTGTACGGAGGCCAGGGAGGAATGGGAGCTTCTGCTGGATTCCCCCCGATAACTCTCGGAGGTTCGAATGGATTCGGGTTCCCGACTCAACGAGGAGTTCCGATTCATTCTTTCGGAGGAACACAACATATGATCGAAGTTCCGTATGCAAAGCATAAGTAGATGTTCATCGACATGATATTATGCAACAATAAATTATTTTTCGTTCTTTTTGTTTTTGCCAACTAGATAAGTCATCGATCTGTCTGCCAACTAGACCCTTCTCGTTTTTCGATTTCTGATTGAACTGTGCCCGACCACATTCAAAAAATCAGTAGTAAATCCCCTGTCGACCTGCTATTCCACTTGTTGCCACTCTTCTCCATGACACGTCTCTCCACTGCGATTCTCTTGTTCCTCATTGCTGTTCTCACTCTTCTCTTGTTTTTTCAAGAAAGAGTTCCCTTCGTTGGACTCATAATAACTGTAATTTTGATGGATTCTCTCAAATGCCCTTGATTTGTCTTTACAGTTGTTCAGCAAAGGCACAGCGGATGGTCTGTATGGGGAATGGCACGAGTGCATGCTCCGGGACATGGAACATCTCTCTTCGGCAACAGAAGATGTATTCTGGATGGAACTGGAGAAACCGATTCAGAAGTGCGAGACGACAACAGCCATGAAGGAAATGCCGATAGAGGGATTCACGAACTTCGACGAGACAAAGTACTCGATTCCTCCGATTGATGGTAATACCGGAAGCACGATTGTGACGATTGGGGTAGGGCAGGATGTGAATGCTGAACTGATGTTGAAACAGGTCGAGAGAACGTGTACTTTGAGAAAAAGAAATATAAAGACATTCAGGCTTTGGGAAACTATTCTGCTCAGTTCTACGGAGCAGATCCGATTGTCGAGGGAAACGACGGACTGTACTCGGCATTCGGAACATTCTTTCCGTTCGCAGTAGGAAACTCTTCTCGAATGGGAACTGCGTCAGTACTGTTGAATGGTGATGAGTTCATGCTTTGAATTGTTTTGGAATTACAAAAGTTTGTAGGAGAATACGTGGACAAACGGGTGATTCATGTGGAACTTGTGCATTTTCTGAAGGAAATCGTGGGCAGATCGGTGGGAAATGTATCAGTGAGGCTAAAGAATTAGTGACGTTATTTTCAGTTCATCGACAACATTTGGGTCGATGGAGAGTACGCAGAGTATGAGATACTTGACTATTTTGTTGCGGGAGGACGATTCGACCAAACTGGAATCACTGTGTGCCAGTTCAATATGGAGGTATGCAACTCCACCGCAACTTTCTCTGTCACCTAAACCTTTTCAGTTCCACTTGCCGAATTCGCAGCAAAAGAAAGACTTCCAAAGGTTTATCAACCGAATATTCGAAGACCAACGATACGCGTTCTTCCGTCCGGTCCGCGGCAGTCACATCCGGCTGTTTTTCGTGAACTTCAAGGATCCAAACTGTGTCAGAAAATATATAAACGAATAGGTCGCCCGTGTGTAAAGTTGCCATAAACTACAATTAAACCTCAATAAACCGTTGTAAAATCGTTGCAAAAATATAGTCTTTTCGGCACGATCTCTATCAGATCTCAAAAGCTCACGTCGTGCAAACAAGACCCTTTTGCAGGTCAAAAGCTGCTCAAACAGTCCGTATCGAGAGACTGACGCCGCCCTTTTCCATGTTTTAGGGCATGTTTCCGGCTGGAACTGTGCTCATGACTGCCCCATTTCGCGCACTTCTCCACTCTAGTTCCAACGGAAAAAAACTGAAAATGAGGTGAGTAATATCATTATTTCTTTCAAAATCTCAAAGTATGCGACCTTCCCAGCTGTTATCATGCGACTCACGAAACCATTTCTCTTTGGTGAATTTACAACATTCTTCAACTACACTTTTTTTGTTCAAAGTTTCAAAACAAAAAAAGAAACTTCAGCGTTTTGATGTTTCGATTCTCTTCATTTTTCCGGGTCTCCATGACGATTCTTGATTTATTTTTATTCGAAACGCATGGCGGAGCATTCAGAATCGCCAGTCTCTTGTCTTCTCGCTTTTTCCATTCTTTGCTCTCTCGTCATCTGATTCTCCTGTACTAGAGTCGTTTCGCACCTCTGCGTTCATTGTCAGTACACTGCCACCATAACTATACTTTTGCTGGATGACTTTGATAAGAATACACGATGTTTGTTTGACGAGGAAACGCCTTTTCGATCAAATGGAAAGGAACTCAAGCAATAAAACAGTGGACATCGCCCATTGAAGATTGTCTGTCTCAATGAATCTGGCAATGATAACCCTGGAATCGACCAGATAACAGGACCGAAAGAGCAACTTTCAAGCCGTATTCTTTTACGCTCCCTTGTTTTTCTATGTATTCGTGAGATCTTGACTCTCTGCTTTCTGACAATCAGATTCCACTTTTTGCATTAGTTTTCCATAAAAACTCATATGACAGTCGTTCTTTTGTTTGACCAGTTTGATGAATTATTTCCGAAGAGTACAATCGCTCTCTGCCTATCAGAAGATGAAGAGTGTCCTGCCCCGAGACTGTCTTAACACCTTTTAGGCCGCATTGTGTGCCCCTCGACTCTTCCGTAACCAGAAGTGAAATTCCTTTGTGAGCGGTATATGTTTTCTACTTTTTCTACTTCTTCGGTTTTTCGGAAAACTTCCAAGTTTAAAATAACAACCGTAGTTTCAAACGTCACTTTGTCCACAAAGAAAATCAAAGAATCATTCCTTTCAAATTTATTTGCATAAGGTCCATTTATCAGTTTCTTAAAATGTCTACAAAATCGAGCATGAATCGATGCAAACGTCTATTGTCGAAAAGTTTAGAATAACAAACAGCAGATACAGTACCCGACTTTCATCCGAATTGAAAGTTCCGTGTCTTTCGTTTTTGATTTGTAGCTCGTTGGAATGGTTGTTTTTGTGGAATTTATTTTGAATGCATTTGAATTTATTACTTCCAAATGACATGCATGGTTGTGGAATTCCATCAGAATCTCTTCATTTAGAACTCCATCCCAAACGATGCGGCGGTTCAACTTCAACACTCTGCTGGCATTTCTGAGTGTCTGCATCCTGCTCTACCTGACCGTATCCAGTATTCCGGGACCGAAGTTTGTGATCAGAGACACTGCTGTCAATCGAGTATGGAACAACTATACGGCATGGCACGACTGTATGATGCAGAATATCACTTCGCTGGAGAACAAACCAAACGAGGTGAGAACACGGTGTTTTTGAGGAAGATATCCAACAGTTTAATTTAGTTATGGTCCAACTTCTGGAAAGGAATCAAGAAATGCGAGCAGATTGAGGAGATGAAGTATCTTTCGATCGGGGACTATCCGAACTCGGACGAGACAAAAAGGCATATCACGCCAAAATTGGTAAGGAAGTTGTATGGATCGAGAAACATATCATGTCTCTCTTCAGGACGTGCCAAGTGTCGTGGTAACACTAGGAATCGGTCATGACACTGGCGCCGAGGAGAAACTCATCAAGAAGCTGCCGTCTGGTTCCGAGTTCTACGGCGCAGATCCGATGCATGAAGTGAACGAGGATCTGTACACGAAGTTGCCCGGAAAGTACTTCCCATTTGCTGTTGGAGCTGAACCGGGACTCGCAGAGGCCAGTGTGCTTATCAACAGTGAGTTTGCATCGATCTGAATCCATTTTCTTTTTTTTTTGCAGCATCGTACACAACTAAAACCGTCGTCAACGTTGACATCATCTATTTCTTGAAGAATCTGGTCAACAGAAATGTGAGTCTTGCCCGGTTTTGAAGAGAAAAGATAAATTTCAGTTCATCGATGACATATGGATTGACTCGGAAGGCTCAGAATACGGTATCTTTGATCATTTCTACCGCGGAGGCAAGTTCGACGACAATGGAATCAGCTTCTGCCAGTTCAACATCGAGATCCACAAGCCAGATGATCTTCAGAAGAAACTGTTCCACGACTTCATCTTCACTCTGTTGAGAGACAAGAGATACGCCATTTACAGGTATCTGGAAGTGTTCCTCTTCTTCTGTATTCTCGAGTTTCAGACCGGTGCAAGGGTACCATATGAGGTTGTACATGCTCAATTACGACAACGAAGAGTGCGTCTACAAGTACATTCTCTGAATGATCAGAACAGGGTCAACGATCTCCTCTAGCATTTTCACTGTTTCTTCTTCCAAAGGGTTTCTTTTTCTGTTTCTGTTTCTCATTTTTATTTCTCATTCGTTTTGTCTGTAACGTTGGTACTAATCGATAGATAAACACTGTTACTGATAAGAAGTATTCGCATTATTTGCAGAGATGAACTCGTCGTTTTTACTGCTCTTCGCCGGTTTGTTTCCTCCAATTGAACCATCAAAACCGAGCATCTTCAGCTCTCGTTTCATTGACAACTGCGGCGGTCCCGACTGCCTCGATTTCGGCCCATGTTCTCGATATTTCCGGTGGATCGCCAGCTGGAGGAATCCAGATCCTAGCATACATTCAGCAGAATGATCAGTGGAACAAAATTGGAAGCCAGTGAGTGCTCCTTCTCTTCTGTTTTCCTTGCTGCATAATGTTTCTGCGGACAGGTTCACTCAAGACAACGGAAGAGTCGATTGGGTCTCTCCTGATTTCACTTTGATCCCGGGAACTTATCGACTGATCTACTTGACAAAGCCATACTACACCTCGAGAGGAGTCGACAGTTTCTATCCGTACGTCGAAGTCGTTTTCGACATCAAGGATGCCACCCAGCACTATCACGTGCCGTTGACCTTGAGCCCATGGGGCTACTCCACTTATCGCGGATCGTAACTTGTCCCGTTCTTCTGCTTTTCTATCGCTATTTGTATGCAATAAACCATTGGAGGAAAAGAAAAGTATATACAAGTTATGACACATTATGAATCCGACCGACTGCAAGACGTCGTAAACTTTTTGCCGGGGGCGGAATCTTTTTCCCTTTCTCAGATCCGGAATCCAGTCTGTTTCCACGTATAAAAGCAGTCGTACTGTCACGGGTCCGCGTGTTGCATCGGAATGCGTCGTCTCCTGCTGCCGCTGTTTCTACTGCCCTTGGCACTATGCCAAATCACTCCGGTGCCCAAAATGGATATTACCCCGATTCCTATCGATAAAACGGATCCGAATGTGAAAGGTGAGTGGAGGAACAGGGACTTGAAGGGGTATATGGACCGTTCCGTTCAGAGTTCCAACGGATTGATTCCAACAAAGACGGACAGCTCACATTTACCGAGTTTCTGCTTTCGGATCGCCCGTTTTTAGAGCATCAATCGAGAAGATTCCACGGATTCGATGGCAACGGTACGGTGGAGAAACGTCTCTCAGAACCAAGTGTTTTCTTTGGAACACTGTTCACTTGTTCGGTGTAATTGTTCATTGGTCACATATTTCAGGTGATGGTGTTGTTTCGAAAAAAGAATTCGAAGATTACTTCAAGAAACTGGAGAAGCATAAGCGCAGAAGTGACATGTTCTTCAGCAAATTCGTCAGTTTCCACCGCCTCCCTTCCTGTTTCTAAAACTCCTTTCGTTTCCAGAACCGCGAGCGCCGTGACCCCTTTCAAGCATCGTTCTTCGATTCGTTCCCGAAGAATCCGCAAGACGAGTCTCGTGAGCTCAGTGGTCCATTGCACAATCCCTCGATGGTTCTTCTTTGATTTCTAGCCCATTTGCAGATAAACCCATGTGATCTTTGTTTGAGTTTCTGACCCAAAGTGTCCATTGGAACCTCGACGTAATAAAGTGGTTAATATTTTTGGATTGACCAGTTGGGGCCGACGCAGTGATCGTAGATCATTTGACGTCTTCTCAATTCAGCAAACGAATCACAAATACCAAAAAGGGGCGAATGATAGTGCTGTTTGCATCAAAATATGGCTGCATTGCGGGTTGACGTGCCTCAACCCGAAGTCGTGTTCATTGTCTCTCTCTCTTCCCCTTTCTCCTTCTTTTTCTCGACTTGTCTCTCGATGTCCGGCATCTATCCATCCGCTATCATCTCCTGTTTTTCGTTCGTGACGTCGACAAAATGATACGAATCGAATGTTTCGGACACGGGAGAAATCGGAGGGGAGGAGCGAGAAAACCCGAGCGATCGACGGAATCGAACAGTGTCTATTCGACGGAAAAAGCAACCAATTGGACCGGAAATCGACTGTAAATCATATGATCTTCCTCCTTTTTCTCATTTTCCTTCTACCCGAGTCGCCATGATTTGATTATCCGCGGCGCTAGTTTATGACACCAGTTCTGGAAATGAGTGGCTGGTACTGTAGAAGAGCGTTGCATTCCAGAAGGAAAGTGATCTTTACACTTTGAAAAGGAACTGCTGATTGACATGACCGACAGATTTGATCTTCTGATACACAAGAGGAAGTGTCCCTGCATCAGATGGTAATGGAAAACAAGAAGAATCAACACAAACAACTGCTTCCTCGGTTTCTCTGTTTTGATCGGGCGACACCTCGCTTCGTAAAAAGCTCTCCGATTCGCAGTCAATTCGAATGTCCATTTCCGCAGTCAACTGTCTTTGTTCGTCGTTTTGCAGCCATCCGGCGGTCATTTCCTTCCGACTTTTCCATCCTTCCCCTCATCTTCAAACAGTATTTCTCTCAAATGAGTGTTGGGTGACACTAGCACTACATCTCGTTTTCAGTTTTAGAAAGTTTTCTCACATTTCACGTTGCCGTATCCCAGGGAGAAGACGCAGTTTGGAGAAGATGTTTTATTTGATTTTATGCGTCTTTTTTGAAGAGGTTTCGGAAGCGGGGGTGGATGGACACAAGGTTGGACACGGTTAATTGGGGATGGAAATCGACGGAACCGGAGATCTAAAAGTGACGGTCAGTTTGAACTGAAGTGTAAATTGTTGGCAAGGGGGGAAGAGAGATTGGAGATTTCATAATCAAGTTCGTATACAAATTGTGACTGTTAAAATCAAAAGAACACGATGCTGATCTATCTTCCCGCCTTTACAAAGTTTTCATATCCCTCATCGCGCGATCACCATTTTCTTTTTTCTCCTTCTCACATTTCCGCTCTCCAAGTCTCTTTATGATGATGATGGCCACCAAGAGACATACACACACACATATCCGCCGCCGTCGAAGCAGTCTTCTTCAGACAGTTTATTGACTCGACTCGACCACCAACCGAAGCAGTTGAACTTGTCCTCTAAGCTAGAGAGTAGCAGAGATCAGACCATGTAGCCTGCATCTGTTCAAACTTGATGACGTGTTTCTCAAGAAATTCTATTAATCAGTAACACATTTCAACTTGATGACGAACAGAAATTCTGTGATTTGAACACAGTCAGCAACGCATCCTTTTCAGAACTATTTCAAGATTATCAGTTTGGTCTGTCAGTCACGAGTAGTAAAAGAGTGGCGGAATTCTATTGTCTTCAGGGCAAAAGACGCTTCTGGAGGTCAGCCAACACTGCACTTTGACTATGTTCTGCATTTACTTTATCATCTTTCTTCTTCTTCTTCTTTTTCTGATCGTAGCCACAACGAT
>LR570225.1:0-61719 GCA_900536345.3 Caenorhabditis sp. 39 LS-2015 | reverse complement strand
ATCAAAAAGCGGATCTCTCATCCGAATCCTGCCCATTTCCGGTTTCATCCCAATCAGAAAACCATTTGCGAACGCATACATCTCATGGTTCATAGAGATTCGAATGCAGCAGCACCACCGGCCACTTCTAGCCTATACACCTATACAGTCTCACAGTCTCTCCTTCCCAGAATCGGTCAGTTTCCTCTTCTTTTCGAAGACGAGACCGTCGGTTACGTCATCCGCCCAGCCTTCTCCGTCTTTCAAAGCACCGCCCCCGTTTTGCGTATTCGAAGAAATTGAGGCGGAGAGAGCGGAGAGAGGGGTTCTGCAGGCAGCAGGCAAGCAGCAGCATCCTTCCGTAGACACCCAGCCAGCTACTTTTCACCTCGCCGTTCGCCGAATTATGGATTTTATCGGAGAGTCCTGATCTCTGGTTCGCGACTCCCTTATTTACATCTTTTCCTCTTCACAGTCATTTTCTCGTTCCCATTTTCGTCATCCGCGAACCGTTTTTCCCGGGCCTCATGGTCAAGAATATTGGACTTTGAACGCCACTTTGGGTCAGCTGAGACACCCGTTTAACAAAAGTAGTTCTCGTGAGTTTCAGAACCAATTTTGAAGTGGTAACGGACAGCGTGCCGTCATAAATAAGCCACGTCATCCGCAATTCCTTTGCCACGTCTTCCCGCACTCCTCCTTATTACACAGACCGTTCTCTGGCCTCAGTGATGAGGAGAACACCCAATTGATAAGAAGCTGTCCCCCTCCCCGCCCAGGTTGTGATATTATTCTGCGCGAATAGCTCCTTATCACGCCTATCAATTGTCTTTCTTGGACCCGTGATTGACATCATTCAAAGAAAGCTGTACCACCGTTAACATCTGCACCATTCTTCTCCCCATTTGTTCCTCCGAATTCGCGTACATGTTTCACTTTTTATCACTTCTTTCGGTCGACTGGTTCCAGGATTGGAATCAAAATCCAGTCTCCTCTATTACTTTTATCCAATTAATTAGAAATCGATTACCACTTCCTCTCTCTTCCAGAAGTCTTCGCCCCGCCCACCGGCCCATCCCGATCATTTCCTCTCCAACTTCCTGACATCTTCTGGGTCGCTTCGGAACAATGACTGCCTCGACGTCACTGGCTCTGGAGCCGCCTGCCTTCGTCCGTCTTCTGAATCGCTTCTTCCGCCAATGCGGATATTTTGTGGCAGACAACGACAAGACGGTCCTCATCGTAAGTAGCTTCTCCTTCTTCCTCTTCCGGGGATATAATGAGTCGAAACGTATTCTTCCAAGGACAAACCGCTCCTCTCCCCTGCTTACTCTCTTTCTCGTTCTCACTTTCGTTGCGAAGGGCATTAAATGCATTTCCTCTTTGCCTCTTCTCTGACAAGCCCTCATCGTTTTTACATGTATTTATATGTTTATTCTTCGGTTTTTTTCTCGCCGCTAACGACATTGACAACTTGCCGCAAAAATGAATAGAGGGAGGTGGATGACTGATTGGATGAATGCGCGACGAATAGATAATGGGGTCTCTGCCTTCCGCCCGGCCACACTGCGGAAACGGTATCTGCCGGCGGGCAGATTCGGCTTCTCCGCCGTCAGGAATCCTTCCTGACAACCGAATGTGTCCCGTGTTGGTGTCAAAGTGTCAGAGGTATCCCGACACTACAAACCACACTTTCTCTCCTTGATAAACAGTTCAACGTCACAAGTATCAGTGATAGTTCAACTAAACAATGTATCAATATCAGCCAATTGAATCTTGACAGAACCTGTTCGAACTGATGCAGTCACTGGCTGATTGACTTAAACTCACGTTAGCCATGCGAAACAGAGGCGCCAAAAATGATAAACGAGCGCGGGGAAGACGGTATCAATAGCAATATATCAATTGCGCAGGAAACTGTATTGGATAGTCAAGAGGCGAAGTGACGTAGACGATTGTCGGGGATTTGGGGGGGGGGGATTGTCCACTTTTATGGCTTTCTTTCTGATTGAGAGTTGCTACGCGTGGTCGATGGAAAACGAACACGCCGGTGGTTGATTTGAATGTGTTTGAGGAAGGAAGATCCGACTGTTGGCGGACTGTAAACTATGTATCTTCGACTAAAGATTAGGATTCGGTGCGGATTAATTGATCCAGATCCAATCCAGTCCCTCAAATTGGAAATCAGAACCTCGCATTAGAGAGAGAGAGGTGCCAGTTGACAGGTGTCTCGATGGTCACTAGACCCAGCACGATATTTCGTTTTCTGATTCCATTTGACCCCTAACTATATAAATGACAATAGGATAAGAGAGTGACGCACTTTGATACCTCATCCATTCACATTCTACGTTTCTTGCAGGTGACCTTACTATTCACCGCCTTCTGTTCATCGAAAATATGTTTCACGAAACAGGAGGACGACATCAAGACAGGTATTTTGTTGCATTTCGAGTGTCTCTTCCTCTCTCGCTTCTCTTCCTTTCAATTGTTGTCTATCACGACCTGCGGTGGCTAAATGTTTCGAAGTAATAGCGGTGATATGACAAATCGAATGTCAAATATTGTCGAAAGCAGACGGCGTCGCCAAGGGTCATGAGGTCACAGATGACGGGTTTCGAGTGGGAGAAATGAGTCATTCTGGGGAAAGGAACAAGAGGAAATACTCGAACGATTACAGGATACACACCAAATGGAGCAAGATCACTGAAAGAAATCGACGTGTTCTCCGAGTTCTTTGCTTCTTCCGGCGATCCGATTGCCGTATTTCTATTCGCAACTGCCAAGGATAACTCGTCAATGGCAGAATATGGAGCGATGAAGGAAATCGTGGACATTCTCGATATCATCGGAACCAATTTGACTCACAAAGGAGAGTCATTCTACACAATGTGCACTGATTTCTGTCAGATCAATGAACCAGTCAGACAGTTCTATGTGAGCTTATCTCACCTCTCAATGTTCTCATCTATGATATTTCAGAACGGACTGGCTATGCGAGAACAGAATCTTTCCGATGTTGGTTCTCGATTCCAACTGAAATTCCCAATGATGCAGGTTCTCGGCAAGGAACTCGACCTCAGTCCCAACTTCTTCGGAGTGCGCACGGACGAGGACGGCAATGTTGATTACGTGAAGATCGTCATGCTCCAAGTGAGAGCGAACATTCCGAAGAACTGGAAGAAAGAAGACGTCGCGCAGTATGAGCGAATGATTTCTCAGTATTTCTTATTGTGAGTTCTTGATATCAATGTCTCTAGACGCATCTTGTTTCAGCGAGTACAAATCAACGCACGTCACTCCTCTTGCTCTCAGTTTGACCTATACCGGAGACGAAGTTGTCCGTACCGGTCTCACCATTTTCCCGTTCATCGGTGTCGGATTCGCCATCATGACGGTTTTCTCCATCATCACCATCTACTACAGCAGTTCTCGACTTGACCAATGGAGTGTCCACAAGGTTTCCGAAGCTGTCCTCGGATGTGTCTGTCCACTTCTTGCCACTTCATCTGCTTTGGGAGCTCTCTTCTGGTTCGGATTCAGATTCGGAACTATTCTTTGTGTCACTCCGTTTTTGATTCTCGCTATCGGTAGGCTACCAAGAGAATTGATTATTCTGAATTTTGGAATCCAGGTGTCGACGATGCCTACCTCCAGATCCATGCTTGCATGCGATTGACAAATGAAGACAGTGGCATGACAAAAAGAGAGAAGTAAGTCGTCGTCCCGTTCCATCCAAAGTAGAGCCAACTCGTGAATTGTTCCAGAATCGCTCGGATGCTTGTCGAAGTCGGTCCCTCGATTGCCATCACTTCGATGACAAATCTGCTCGCCTTCTTGGTTGGAATCTACACTCCGACCCCAGAGATCTCTCTGTTTTGTGCTGGAAATGCTGTAGCCATTCTGTTTGATTTCATCTACCAGATTACCATGTATACTGCAATTCTCTCGATTTGTGAAAACTTGGAAATGCGGAAAAATGCCACAAAGCGAAAGGATTCTGGACTGAGCTTCAAGAACGAGCAGTTCACAGTGATGCTCGACAGCTACTGTGACTGGGTCGCCAATGCCTACACGCATCTTCTGGTTCTCTTTTGCTTCGTCGTTTACCTGTTCGTCACGATCCGTGGCGCCCTCAACATCAACATCATCCTCTCACCAGACAAGTTGGTCATTGGCAACTCTCCGCTCCTCCAGGTCAACTATCTCCGTGACCAGTTCGTCCTTCCCAATTACACCACAGTCAACATTTTTGTCCAAAATGTGAGAAACGAGACACCGATTCCAGTCTAGACATCAAATTCAATTTCCCTTTTTTCAGCCGGGCAACTTGACTGTTCAAGCAAATCTCAACTACATGAACTCGCTGATGGATAGCTTCGAATCGTATCCAGAATGTCTTGGAAAGAAGTTCAGTCATTACTTTGTCAGAGATTACGAATCATTCCGAGAGGCGTCTCTGGAAGAGATTGAAATGATGGAAGACGAAGAGGAAGGAAGTCAGAATAAGACTGCGGTCGAACCGTTCTCGAAGGCAGCCATGTCGGACTTCTTGGCGTGGCCAGAGTTTCAACATTGGAACGGATTCGTCAAGTTTGATAAAAACGGAATGCTCTCTCGCTTCTGGGCTACTGTTTCCTATCACGGAGAAGGACTCGGAGACTTCCAAGTGAGAAGAAGGATGCTGAACAGATGGAGGGCCACTGCGGACGAGTTTGCCCCTCTGAACGTGTCCATCTTCGATGACTATGCTCCGTTCGTCGACACCCTCGAGACGATCCTTCCCGCCACCATCTCCACTTCGATCTGTACACTTCTCTGCATGATGGTCGTCTGCTTCCTGTTCATGTACAACATTTTCACAGTTTTTGTAGCGACCTTGGCCATCACTTCTATTTGCATTGGTATAATTGAAGTTTCCGTTACAGTCTCCTGAAACTTTGTTCCTTTCAGGAGTGTTCGGTTTCCTGTCGATGTGGGGAATCGATCTCGACCCGATCTCGATGGCCTGCACTATCATGAGTATTGGATTCTCTGTCGATTTCCCTGCTCATATCACATTCCACTACTTCAGAGAAGGACTTCATGATCCACAGTCAACACCAGCGAAGAGAGTGGCCAGGTAATCAAATGTGCCAAGAACATTCGCAACGCTCTCGTTCAGATCCCTTGCGGCCATCGGATTTCCACTGCTCCAATGCGGTCTCTCGACTATTCTCTTCGTGCTTTGTCTTCTGTTCGTTCCAACTTACATGGGAGAAGTGTTCGTGAAGACGATGATCCTCGTCGTCACCCTCGGACTCATCCACGGACTCTTCATCGTTCCGGCATTCCTCTGCGCCTTCACATCCATCCATCACGCGTGCTTCTCGTCCTCCAAAGTTGCACATTCGCAGGTGAGACACGTTGTTGATTGGAGCGATGTGGTCAAGATTCATATTGACGAAATATATTAGTAGTTTTATGAGTAAGTACGTAGATACATAGTTGCGGTAGAATAGACATCTCTCTCGTGAAATCCTTGTAACCCATAGGATGACCCGTCTCTGTTTCCAGTCGTTCTCCTCGCTGGCCAAGCTCTTCTCGTGGAGGATCTCCCCTTCAACCAGTGACAACAAAATCTCTGCCTGAGCAGTCATCAGTTCGTTCCGTTCCCCCATTCCAAACGGGTCTCGTTGACAATCATAATCCAATTGTTTTTCCGTTTCCCTCGCGATCTCTCGAGTTTTCCCCCTCCCGTTTTTCTGATTTTCCAGAACTTTTTCCAGTGTTTACTTTGACAAATACGAGTCGTTTTCACCATTTCTCTCTCTTCATCCTCTCACCAATAAATATCATGTGAATCGCACATCAACACTCGAAATTTGATCTTTCCGTGGGGAGTGTCCTTGTCGATCGGCGATAGTTTACAGGAAAATGTTAAGTCGATGACAGGAGTCAGAGATTATGCAAATGAGAAAGTCGCGGACGCATAAAAACTGTAAGCGGGTCATCTCATCACTCCATACCAGTTCGTGCCTGTCTCTGAAACCAATCGTTCAACTTCTCCTACTACTTCAACTATGAAAATCTCCGAATTCAACAATGGCTCGTCGTATAACGGCATTCTGCCAACAAGACCCGATATGAGCGAAGACAAAGTTCTTATCAGGTTAGTGATAACCGATGGATAAACAGTCAAGTTTTGCCTTCAGAAAGTACAAGATGTACTCGATCCTCTTCTTCATTCTCTTCGTTCTTTTCCTCGTCACCACTATAATCGTCTCTGTAATTCTCGGATTCAATATAAAATCAGAACAGAATCTCGAGGAAGAGCTGGAAATGTGCATCAAAGTTCGTGACTCGTTCCTCTATAAATCCATTGATCCTCCGCCTCCAGTCTGATTTCTTCACATTGCTCTGATTTCTTCAAACAATTGCTCTTTAGTTACGTGTTACCGCATTTTATTGTTTTTTTTTTCAAAATAAATGAATTAAAGAAAGTGATATTCTACCATCCGGGGACAGCTCACGACGACATATCTGAAAGAGAAATGTATACTGCGGAGAACAGTATCCCCTTCCACACTTACATTGCTCACAATAGTCTCCGTAATATCCGTTCGGACAGTCGCAGAGTCCGTATGCACTGACTCCTCCGTTTTGACATACTCTCATTTGACAAAGGTTTCCGAAATGATTGGCATCACACTGACAGAAGCCGTACGCGTCGACTACTGCATTGTTTTGACAATCTGAAGCATCGGATACGGCGAACAGTGAGTCGAACTGTAATTGCTTTACCTGCTTTGTTGGCACTTCGGTTGAAGAAGAATGTTCTCTGGAAGTTGTTGTTGTTTCCATCTTTTCCTCGGACGATGAACTTTTGGAACATGCTCGTCCAGGAGATGAGTGGAGAGACAAACTGACTGGCACACTCAATCGGATCTCTCGGCAGCACTGTGTTGTTCTGGAAGTTACTCGTGGTCAACCAAGGCGTCTCTGGGTCAGTGTCTGATGATTCGATGACAGTAATCGAAGATCCAAAGTTGTTGGAATCGGAATTGTAGCTATCCATAATACGGAAAGTGATGTACGACGATGGGGTTGTTCCTGCTCCAACTCTGGGAGTTCCGCTGCCGAAGTCTTGTCCTTGATCGTTTGTGAAACGCGGAATGACTTGGAGAGGAGAGTTAACACGGACTTGGAGATAGCAAGAGGACGGACCCTTTACGGAGACGGTCCATGAGCCACCTTGATGATTGGCGGTGTCTGAAATGACAAGATTCGGAAGAAGATCATAGTTTCTGCTTCTCACTGATTGTTCTGATGAGAGTGTTGACATCGGTGAAAGTTGTCGAGTTGGTCAGATCAACATTCTTTGCGTTTTCATCAGACACAGTGATAGAAACACTGACTCCGGTTGCAACAAGGGTCAGAGTGGATGCCAGTGATCCGACTGGGAACTGGAAGTTGACTCCGGCTGAGCAGTCTTTGACTCCGTCGTCGAGAATCAACTGATTCTCATTAACAGTTGGAGCGAGAGCTGAGAGAATCTGAAAATTCCGCTTAGGACTGCAGCTGAAAGAGATTCTACCTGTGGAGTAAGCAAAACATTGACGGGCAAGATTCTTCCATTCGACTGTCTAGGAATAGCAGTTGAGTAGTAATTGATGCTTGCTGGACCAGTATAAGTGCCAAGCCAGACGAGGTTCACTTGAACTCCAAATCGTTGTCTCACAGCATTTGTGTTGCTGAGAGTATCTGTAGCAGTGAACACGTAGACGATTCCCGGCAGATCGACAAGTGTGGAGAAGGCCGTATTGATGGCCTCGAGAGTTCGGACCTTGGGTGGGGTGTTGACTGCGACAGTGACTCCTTTCTGGAATGCGGAGACAAAGACGTCCTTCTGAGCTGACGAGACAACAACGCGGATGTTTTCATCGTCGTAAGTGATGAGAGTGTACTGTTTTGGCACCTGAATATCATCAGTTCTATCCACGAATGCTTGAATGTTCTTCTGGAGGTAAGAGTCCGCAAGAACCATGTTCTTTGTGTTGACTTCGACGACAAATACAACTTGTTGGAAGTTGTATTCTCTCGGATCATGCGTCTCCACAAAGTTCCAATCATTGCATCTGATATACTGACAGGAGTCTCCATCGTGTTGGGCATCGCATTGGCATTTGAAATCCTTCACAGTTCCTCCGTTCTGGCATGTCGGCAATTCGCAGTGGGTACTTGCATATCCATTGATACACTGACAGATTCCACCGAGCATCACTCCTCCATTGATGCATCCAACGAGATCAGTGCAGAAAGCTCTCTGGGTTCTCATGATGGATACTTCATTCGTAGTGATTGTCGTTTCTACGGTGAACGTGTCATCTGCTTTTTCGCATGTGAACTGATCATTCATGACGTACTCGTACTTGCATCCAGATGTACGTTTCACAAATTGTGAATGGAATGCAATGTTGTTATTGTTGTCATAACTGGTAATAGAAACGATAGGATCCGATTGCAAAACAGAAGAGAGATGAAGCACTGGCTGTTGGTGAGTTGCGTAGGTGAGATCTTTCGAGTAGCGATCAACGGATGGATCTGGAGAGAATCCGAGGTATGCAGAGAACTGACTGCGCTCCATGACACGAATGTAGCATTGCTCTTTGGCTGCAGAAGTCACGGTGAACTTGAAACTCGAAGAAGACGTGGCATCGCGTTTGATGGCGTAGCTGGCAAAGAATGGAACGGAATGAGAATCAGGGACGAGGGCTTGTGTATTTCCAGATATTGAGTCCACAACTTGAGCAGAAAACGTGGCAATAGTAGCTGAAAAACCGTTTCCTCAAGAATAGTTTCACTAGGACTTACGAGAATACACAACAACAAATGTTTCGTTGGTCGACGTGGACAAAAAGAAGTTGCGAGTTGTGAAGCTGGAGCAGTCCTGAACACTGTAGTAGGCGACGACCTCACTGTGATGGTGACTGCTGCCATACGAAGCGATGAACTGAAAATGAGAACTTCCAGTCTTCTATTTCTATTGGAACAGACATTGAACACCGGATCACCGTTTGGCGTATATTTCTGACACAAATTGATGAAATTTCCTCCAGTTTGCTGAGCCAAAAGCTCATATGTTTCGAAATTTCCAGCTTCCAAGCAAAGGTCAGAAGAGCCGTACGGCGGGATAATCACAATAGAAATCTCGATCTCGCGTTCTACAGCTGTCTGACTGAAAGTAGATTGTGAACACGTGAAAACAGAAGAGGGAACGCACATAATACCAGCAAAGTTTGTGGTGTTGTCGATATTAGTTGCGGAGTCCGTGAACAAGAAGATGGATGACTTGTCATAGTCCATTGATCTCAACGTTGTGGAGAGAGCAAACAATCCAGGTTGGGGACCAGTTGGCGAGTAGCTGAAATCAGAAAACTGACTGAAGAAACTTCCTCTGGGCCTCACGAATATGCGATTCCATCATCAGTGGTGGAATTCAAGAAAGCAGACGCCGAGCTGAACTTGCTGGAAGTGATGTCTGGGAACGAAGTTCCTTGTACCATTCTCGACTTGTAAGTGGTCAGAACAAAGTCTTCGAAATCAGTCGACTGGCCTTGATTCAGCATGGCACGAAGGCCGTCATTGAGTCGGACAAGAGCTTGGTTGGCAGACAGAGTATTCTGAATGACAATTGCGAATGAGCGGTTGTAGGACTGGAACATGTCTTGGGAAGTAGAAGAGCAAGTCACTGAAAATATGGTATTTCCTTTCAACGTTTCGGGAAGAACGCACTAATTTCGCAGAAGGTTCCGGTTACTCCGAATGGGCAGAGGCAGTTGCCATGTCCACCTCCGTTCGGGAATCTATCGACTGTTCCTCCGTTTTGACAGATTGGGACTTCGCAATGTTGTCCATTCCAGTTGATGCCGCAGTTACAACTCTTTGTTCCGGAACGAGTTCCGTTATTTAAGCAAGACCACGGAGCAGCAGAATGAGTGTCTGGAATTGGACAGTAAATTGAGTTTCACTTTCAAAAAAAACCTGGAGTGAAGCAGTATCCGGGCACTGCACGATACACTGTTCCACTGGAGGTTGTCACCTGGACGTTGTGAACAAATGGTCCTGGAGTGCACGATGTGAGTGCATCGAGTTGATATGGAAAGATGCAGGAGGCACTTTTCGGTTGGGAAACAGCAGCAGGCAAAATGGTAGAAGAGTCGAAGGAGTTCGATAGGGTAACAGTCAAAGTGTTGGGGCCGGCAAAAGAGGAATAGAGCGAAGGCCGTTGGTGGAAACCGTTGAAGGTGTGAGCATAGTTGTTGTCGACGGTGTCATCTTCAGAATACGAAATGAGAATGTCACTCGGAGATCTAAACCAGACGCGAGTATTGTGCAGCGGAACATTGTTTCCGGAGATCACAACGGAATCGCTGACAGATTGTGCAATTCGATAGATCTGAACGACTATAAGTGATGTGGAAAATATGTGGAACTGCGAACCGAGAAGCGACTTCCCGACGAAATCGGTTTCAACGTGTTTCCCTTATTGTCTTGTACGTTTGGAACTGAAAAGAATATGCATTTTAATGACCGAGAATCTGAAATTTATGACCTGCAACTCCATTCTCAGTGGTGAGCAACACGAATGAAGTATCCGTTGGGCTATCGGAAAGCAGTGGAATGGTTTTCGTCATGTTGTTGTAGTACTGGACATATGTGTTCTGGCCATTGATCAAATATGAGAAAAGATGGGTAAGAAGCTGAAATTGGTTCCTCTGAAGACCGTGTTAATGCGATGGCGTACCTCCGTCAGTTCTGGTTTGTCGATGACGAACAGATCACCGTGCACCGCGGTTACGGTTCTGCGGAGAACGTCGAAATGGTTACCGGTAGAAACGAGCGGACTTGAAGACCATTGGGAGATAACCAGAACAATCTGAAAAAAGAGTTATGGATGCATCGTGATGAATGCATTGTCCTACTTTATTCCTCCATGACAGTGTCTGTTGGATGACCAAACTCTCATTGGTATTAGTAAGACGGGTAGATGGAGTTGGGTCGAAAGTGTTCTCGGAGTCAGCGAAAACATAGACTATGGATTTGGGACGCATGATGGATTGACTGGAAAAATAAGAATATGACCTTAGCAAGACACTTGTATTCCAACGTAGATTGAGCAGCACTGATAGCATCCAAGAGAGGCTGATCGTCCGAAGATGGAGCGATGGTCAAACTGTGAAGGTAGTCGATGAGGTCTTGAGAAGAGGTGAATGCATTCGTTTCCATGAAATACACAGTCTCTGAAACACAGTTTTTTGAAGATTTTGCATATGCTGTTAGCTAACTTGAGTATCTGTAAACTGTAATAATGTAGTTTGCAATAGCGACTCCATTGTTTGTGTAGTCAGCGATTAACGTAGGAACGTTTTCGATGATGGTGTTCAAGTCGAAAGCCATCGAAGTTCTTGTGTTGACGACGAGAATCAGAGATTGGGTGGAGAAGTCGACGACAGAGTCAATCTTGGTGACACAAGTTCCTGGAGAAAATCAAAATTTGCCTTGTCTTCTGCAAAGTTCCTACTCGCTTCACAATGAGAAGAGTACAGTCCTGGAGGGCAAGAACATCTTCCGTTCGCACCGATTCCATTGTTTCTGCAGCTGACAACCTCACAGTTGGCACCCGAATAGTACGGCATGCAGGCACAGGTCGCATTCGGCATGAGGATACCTCCGTGGAGACAATGATCCACATCGGCCTTCACAACACGGAATCTCGAGGCACTCGCTCCTTGCACTTCGAATTCTGAAACTGATATTTGTTCTCTACTCTCGACTCGCATTCTTCTCTCATTCTGACGCAACACAAATCGAATCGCGTCTTCAAAAATGCAATATTTTACAACCAGAGAAGTAGATAAGATTGGCAGTGCTACTGGTCGATGGAAAAGAAGAAGAAGAGAGCACATTGAGTTCAATCATACCATTCTTTCGCAAGAAATAGATTTGCACATCATCGGTTGCCACGATGCGGTCGATGATATCCTGGCGAGAAATGGATGGGGATTTGATAAGAGTGAGACGAGCATGGAAGACGGCGGTGTTGAGGCCGTGGATTCTGAGGGAGATACGGTATAAATGGGAAGAGATAACAACAGACTCACTTGTAGTCGTGAACAAAGAAGTCTTTGAAGTCAGGTCCAATGATTTCAGACATCTGAAGTCGGATGTTCAGTTTCTCAAAGGATTCATAGACTTACTCTTTGCGAGACTCGCTCCAACTTCTCAGAGAAACTCGCTTCATCGAAATACTCGGAACTGACATCGTACTCGTTGATCAAGTCGATATTACCGCGAATCTCATACTGTACACTCAGCACTAAATACAAAACTGATGTGATTCTCTTATGAAAAGGCTCAATTACCTGTGCCAATACAAGCCAGTAGCAGGCAGAGGGCCTTCATCGAAGGCGCCATCTCGGTCTGGTCTCCCTCGGCCGAACTGAGAGAAGGGGCGCTGCCAACAGGCGCTTATCGGAAACAAATGAAACTCGCAGTTTTTATGAGCATGTACTCCCCTATTGTTATCAATTAAAAATTGCCCAAAAGAAACATTTTATTAGTTGTCAGGGATGTTTTGTGAAAATCGTAAATCACACAAAATCAAATCTCCACGAAACTTTTCTTCGTCGTCTTCTTGTCTTTTCCTCTTTTGTTGCACAGATCTTTGGTGCAGCAGCGGATTGTCAGTCCGTTTTTCGTTTGCTCTTTTCCACTCTGAAAATGCTTTTACAATCAGAAATCACGAATCATCTTAAGTATTACGGAAGTGATATAGAGATTAACATGTTATACTGATTACAAGTGCTAAAAGAGGATTATGTCTGATTCGGATGGACCCGTTCATTTTGAGACCGGGAACAACTTGACAATAGTTTCACGGTACAGTGGAAACAACGTGGGTGCGCATTTCATTGTGATCGGTCTGCTGGTTGGGTGTACTCTTTCCATGATTCGCAGCACAGATCTAACTATAATGCTCACTCATTCAAAATATGATTTGTGATTCGAAATTATGTCTGAGTAACTAGTAATCAACGTCTTTTGAAGCGGAAACGCAAGGTGAAAAGGGTAGGTGTCCTCAGATTTCCATCTGCATCTTTTTTATGTGCCTTGCGAAACGACTCACTTCTTCCAACAAAGGAAACGAGTGGATATCAGCAGAGCGTAACACGGACGTCAGCAGCAACTGGTTCAGTCAAAGATCGACAAGCTTAAGCCATGACATCAAAAAGGTTGCTATCTTTGTTGCGGAAGCACTACACTATTCGAGCCGAAATTAGCAAGTCTTCTTGATATTATATGGGTGAATGCGCAGTTGCTCTCTCTTTCTAGTAAGATGTGGCGCAGATGTTTGTATACCTTGCAGATGGCCATCAGGTTCGTATTGGTGCCGTATCTCTGGCAACTCGCCGTGACCTCTTCAAAATCAGAATTGAACGATTCGATGCAGTATGTCATGTCCTCTTCGCATTCCTCCTCGTGGAACAGTTCCAGCATCTCGCCGTTGACAGGTCCGCGACTACCTGGCAATTGATAAACGAGATTATAAGTTGCTGCTGCATCTTTCCAGTTGTATGCTCGTCTTATCAGATAATATTTCAATTAGACACACACGTGGAACAAACTCACCCGCATAGCACTTGATGGCAGTGGACAGCGAGCAAGCGAGAGAGGCAAGCAGCAGGAACAGAAGGGCGTTGGATCGGGTCATCGTCATGCGATGGAATGGGGTCGAAACGCAGTCTCACAGAGGCGTTTGTGTTTACAAAAACGACGCACACTATCCCATCGCATTGCCGGAAAACTTCTGGGAACGCGGAGACTCAGAGATGATGCGCCGGTGGGAAACTGAATTATGATTCTTTGATAGCGCCGCCGGAATGTGACGACAGTTTGGTTCCGGTGACGAGAAGCGTAGTGTACTGTCGGAAAGGAGCACGGATGACTTTTGATTGGGTGCGGTCGGGTGCGGTTACTGAAAAATGGAGAAGTAGCTGAAATGGGGAAAGTCCATCTGACCATGAATCATTTGATGAGACGAATCAGAGTGACGAGTGTCAAGAGGATGTTCACTAATAAAACAACATAAAACCGTTTACGATGAGTTTTACGACCACACCTGCCGATAATATGTTTATAGAGTGTTTCAAGTCGATTCAATTAGATCGGGGCGGTAGAAGAATCAGAATCCATTGAGTCCCTTCTCGTTTCTTGCTCTCATTCCATTTGCAAATCGAGTTTGTCTGTTCCTAAAAAAGACTAGAGAAAGACACCGAATGTGACGTATCCATTTGTTTATTTCTTATTTTAGCAAATGGAAAATGCATCATCAAACCTGGGAAAACAAGTCAACCATGAAGAAATGCAGGTCAAAGAAGCAAAACCGTGCAGATCATGCCTGTATCCTATTTGAGGTGGTGAAAGCATTTCAAACTGAAATTGAGACAGGGAACTGAACTAGTTCAAAGAAGGTCCAGGCTGATGACAATGATGATGGCACTTCTGTGAAAACAGCAACAAGAAACTACATTCAGATGAGCAACGTCCATCTAAAATGGAATATTCCCAAGAGATTCAGATATTTCAATTATCGTGAGAAGGCAAAAGATCTTCTCTTCGGTCATTACTTCCATAAACTTTCGAAGTCCATTATTCCATTTCAAGACCGCAAATATAGTTTTCATTAATATTTTGCTCCCCTTTTTCTTTTCATAAGTTGATCACACAAATATCTTTTCCAGACTTTCCCCCAGCCAATTGTGTCCGAAAGGAAAACATAATTCGTCTCTGTTTCTCTGTTCGAGTCACCTTGTTGGTGCCAATTATCTGCCGTTTGAGGGTAATTGCAGTTGCGGGTGATATCATGAAAGAATACGGAAAGATACCGATTGCCACTGGATGCCACCGAGTGATATCATGCCAAATTAACCGATGAAATCACTCAGATTCGCCCCCGAGAAAGAACATCATCCGATGAGGTGAAATCCTTCTCAGAGCATCCGATTTTTGTTTTTTTCGCCCACTGTGTTTCACGCCTCACTGTTTCTGTTGGAACTGGAGATCTTCTGCTCGTCGCAGAGAAGAAAATGATCATGTGATCGAGTTGGAACGAAGAGTACCATGTTGGGAGCGGGAACAGAAGGAACGACTACGTATCAGCAAGATAATGATGATAATGAGATGATGCTGGCTGCGGGGGGAGACTTTGGTAGTAAACTGATGGATTGTTGTGGCAGATCGCATCGTAACCAGCATGTGAACATAAGAAATGGAAAAATGAAAGATCGGGAACGGGAGTATGCATATATTGAATACAATCACAGACAGTTCCAAAAGTTGCATTCTTGTTTGTGTTCACGGCACATTAGTTCCTTCAGAAAGCTTCAAGAACCCGATTACTCATGGCTTTTCTTCTGGTCAAATGCCCTCAATGAGTCCGAAATTCGAAAGAAGTTCCGTCTCTACTTCCACCCTCATCTGCCGCTTTTCCGCACTCTGGTTACTGGTTCTTCGCCAAACTTCCTCCACCTTTTCACGTGGATCGACTCTTGGCTCTGGAATCTCGACTCTTGACCCGAATCAACTCGACCATAAAATGTTTCATCGCCCCTCTTTTTTTCTGCTTTTCTCCGTTGGAGTCTCGGCTTACAAACAAGACTTCCTGTCGCGGTAATTGGAGATGTTGACGACGACACGTTTGTATGTAGTCGAAGGAAGTGACCCAAGCGGAAGAACAGATACGATGGCACTCGCACAGCCACAGAAAAAAGAGAAACGAAACTATTCCCACGCTGGAAAAGTAAAGTGCAACAAAAGTTCGGAAAGCAGGCGATGTTCCGGAAGGACTGATCGTCTTCGCTGTCAGTCTCTATTTTCATCATGCTGCTCCGAATGCGACGCGGGGGAAGTGTCTCCAGGGACGATTTGCAACGCGGAAATGCCTACACCGACGACAATTATTTGCAACCCACACACATGCACATAAATACATGTACAACTCTCCGGATTCACTCTCATTTCTGATTTTTTGTTTGTCGACTGACCTTTCCAGGTCGGGAATCTCCTGCTGGGCGACGGAAGTGGAGGCGAAACAATTGACAGATGTGGTCCCTGACCGCACTACCGCCGCAGCGCAATTTTAATGAAAACGGCCCACGTAAACCCGGAATACCTTGGGGAGATTAAGAAAAGGCAGCAATAGGATTAGGGAGAAAAGGTCGGGGGACGGGCGGGGGCAACCGGGCTCTCTATCACATCATTCAGACTCCTAATATTGCGGCCGTTTAACTGCATTAGGGAGCTTTCCTTGATCAAAAGAGGATATGGGCTAAACATCGAAAGGCTCAGAAAACAAAAGAGCATTTGCTCGATGAGTTCTTGAAACTGCAACCCGGTAGATAACTAGCCAGATGAGGTCGTCATTGTTTTTAGAAAGAACGACGTCTGAAACAATTACGTCAAAATTGAAATAACAACAACAAGGAAAGTGATCATTCCAAGTACTTTCTGTTCACTGTTCAGCGAATTGTGCAGATATATTCGTCATCTCAAATAACCAATGACCTTAACCAAAAAAGCCTCGTCATTATCATATTTCCGAGGTTTTCAGGATGGATATCGAATAGGAGTGACTCTCCATCTTCAATTCCCGCTAACTAGCAGCACCACACATCATCGAATCAGGGTCTCTTTGATCTGAAAACGTGCCTCTTCGACTTGCTCATCATTTCCTTCCTTCCGGTGCACATCAAGCACTAAGAGTTCAGTTTGTCATTCGGGACCATTTTTATCACTTCCCCAGGCACTTCTCCTCAAAACGTGCCGTTTCTGTTCTTTGTACTCGTTGCCCGTCTAAGCTCCACCTACCGTACGTCTTCTTCTTTTTGCTCGCAGCTTGAAGACGAAAAGCGGCGGCCTAAGCCCCGCCCACAGATCGAGCCGGCTCCTCCTCTACTGAAGACGTGAACTTTCGATTCTCCACCGCCTCCTTCTCATTCAGTCGTGTTCAGTCGTGCTTCAGCAGCTGCAACTTCATCCCGAGACATGTTTCCACTTCTTCTCTTCTACTTTTCCGTCGAAATCACCGCCACTCAGATATTTTCCGAGACTGTCGGCAAAGTGATTGTCAAGCAGAACACTTGCTCAGTCGTTCCCCATCGACTCTGGAAGAGGTCAGTGATTCTTCTTCTTCCCTGCTTTCTCTTGATTCTAGTCCGATCTCCCTAACAAGATAATCAAACAAATGCCGTCTTAACAAACAACGCCCGCTATTTTTGCTGCCCCCCTCTGCCTGAATGAGCAACCGTTCGACTTCATTCATCCGCTGTTAATCTAAAAAATCCTTAGAATATAAGGAAGAGAACGCTAAAAACAATACCACGTCATTGCCTTCCTCTGGAAGATGTTGATCTTTTTTGTTCCTTTCTTGTTCTTTCTTCGGGTCAAACTGGACCAGATCTGCTTGACGGTGAGAAAGAGGCACATCATAAGCAATTCAGTCAAAGAATGGCAGGTGTGACGTGGTTTGAAAGGAACAGTAGGGACGGCCAGAAATCATGCTCGGTTAGGGAGGCATAGGGGGAGAGCGAGAGATGCAGGCAGCAGCAAAATCCTTGTTATGCGACCTGATGTATATCCATCATCAAATTGTGAAATTAATAAAACCAGAAACTGTCGGTTCCAGGTTCAACCAACACGGACCAAAGCCACTCGGAGAATATCCGCCGGAGACCCTCAAATTCCTGATGACTTGGGTCCAAACGGCTCATGGTGTCGAGAGCCGGCTCGAGAATATGCTGCTCAAGTGGGACGAGCAGTCGGTGAGTGACGTCAAGTCAAATACATGATGAATTCTTCTATTGTTTCCGTTTTTAGATCTGTTTCAACAGCCCCAACGCGTTGGTCTTAAAGAAAGTGGCACACGGAGGGGAATTCTCGCATGACATGAACAAATTCTCGTATCTCGAAATCCCGGAATACTGGGCGATGGGGAAGGGCGACGAGGACAAGTTGGACGCGTGGCGGGTCAGTAACCGATGACTAGGGAATGATTTCCTCTAATCCAACTTATTTTCAGAACATCAAACTCGAAGAATGTTCCACGACCGACAGCTCTACTTACCGTTGCCCCGAATCGGCTTTCAGAGATTCGTGCACACAAAAGGAATTGGATAAATGCTCGGAGCGGATCGAGATGGACAGCTCCGACAAACTTGTAAGTCTTATCTTCTAGCTTATCCCGGAAGACGATAACTTTAATCCTACAAAAAAACGCGTACTAATATCTCAAAATCCTAATCGGATTGATTTCAGTTCACTTCGACCCGTCGACTTGCTCAATCTCATCTCGTCGCAACTCGAGTTCGCAGAGGGACTGTCATCAGAAACGGAAACATTTTCGACATGAAAGTAGTCGAATTGCCGAAAAGGATCTTCAAAGTGACTCTGGCACCCACTGACATCATGTCCGTCGGAAAAGTGATCCTGAAAGACTGATAAATTCAATTCTGTATAAGTTGATTAGTAGACCATTCCGGGTTACTGCAGAACCGCTTAGAGCGCCTGTACCAGTCGTACATTCCCAGTATATCAGTTATCTCTTTTTCTGTCCCTCTTTAACTGTTTCCCCTCTTCTTTTTACACGTGCCGGGTACGCTCTCCTGTCTGTGACCTATTTCGAATCCTCTTAAATATGTATCTCTGTTTTCTGTTTTATTACCTCAGAGTTGTCCCTCTTCTCCTAGTTGTAGCTGTTGTTGTCACCCGTAATGGTTCTGTTAGAGTTCACAGTGTTCCTCTTCTTCCTTTTCCTTTTCTCTTTCTTTTCCTCTGTCCTTTTCCCCTATGTTTCGTTTCCATCTGCCATAAAACTGAATGTGCATTTCATCTCTTCATTTCCATATTCATCCATCGTAAACATCAGGCACTGGTCGCCAAATCGCTGATTCATTCCCTCCGATATGACGGTCTCTGTATACCTTGTTCTCTGTTTAACACTGGCTCAGCCTTCGTCTGCATTTTTGAAACTGGATCAAAACGAACAGGGGGAACAGATTTACACCTGCGAAATTGACGTGAGTTAGCCGTCTCCCAATGAATCAGTTTTGTTTGCCAAAGGCTCAAAGAGAGCATCATATGTGTCTAGTGGAACCGCGAGGACGATCCGGGAACTCGATGACATCATCCTCTTCTGCTAACCTTTCGAGATCAGATACATTTTTTCACCTGGCAACCCGGGGGTTGTAGTTTCGTAATCTCTGTGATTTCACAACTCAAGTATAATCTCTCTTTCCAAGTTGGTGCCAGGTGCATAAGTAGCGCAAAGTGGCATTTGCTCCAGATATAACCACAAACTACAAGATCATCTTCATAATTGTTTTGTTTTTCTGTGATTACTGTGGCTTTAGCACCAAGAACGTCGCATCTCGAACCGGCACAGCGGACCCAACACCACGTGTAATTTCAGGGCATCGTCGACCAAAACATCCACCAACTGCATGGAACTCTCGTCAACTGCCAGACACCGCCCATGGAATGCTCGATTGATAACGATGAGTATCTGGTGAATTCGAGGACGAATGTCGAGTGTCGAGTGCCATCCAACGATCTTTGGTTTTATGATGATGTGAGGTTTCAAATACGGTTATGCGCTACAATTTGATAGTATATCACGTACCGCATTGCTCTTGGTGAACTTTTTCTTGAATCGCTCGCGCTGAAATTCAATTGATCACCGACGTTTATGTATACTAGGGGAGAAACAAGGAACTGGCATTCTCCATTATTTGGTTTGCGGCGTTGCTAAGTGAAAGAACAAGCACTGTGTACAAATTATCAGATAAATGAAATTACAAAAATATAAAAAATATATAACGCATCATATCTCAAGAGGGCAGAACTGATGGTAATCTTATTATTTGCGAAAAGTTATGCACATGAGCAATGTTTTTAATGTTAGTACCAGCCTGAACCTGCGGCTACGCCGCATCAGGCTGGCGTGTCTCATTTTTGGATATTTTCGATTTCCGCGTGAATACCATTTACCTATTTCCATTCCGTTGAAATGAATACCATTGGAAAATACTGTGCGTCCCCCCCAGGTTTGAAATCTTGTAAATATTGCACGGTGAATTTTCAAAATTTTCAATTTTTTCAAATTTTTTTGAAAGTTTAGAAATTTTTCAAATGTTCACAGTTTCAAGGAGACATTTTCAAGAGTTTATGGGCCAAATTCTAGCTCGCAGTTTTCAAATTTAAGAAAGTTATGACGTATTCAAGATTACGGTGTAAGTTGGTCCCTCGGAACGGGTTGGTCCCTCAAAAAAACGAATAGACGATCGAGACGGATTAGCAGATGGTTGTTGTTGTTCCTCTGAACTATGCTCCTGGGGAACCTGATCAGACTACAGACATTGTCCCAAACGGTCCGACCAAAAAAACAGGTGGTTGACTGTAGATAGATGTCGGATTTCCCAGGTGCGCTGGTTTTTTGATCGGACCATGATGACAATTCGATACAATGGCTGTAGTCTGATCAGGTTCCCCAGGAGCATAGTTCAGAGTAACAACAACAACCTTCCGCTAATCCGTCTCGATCGTCTATTTCTTTTTTTCGAGGGACCAACCCGTTCCGAGGGACCAATTTTTTGCCTGATCTTGAATACGTCATAACTTTCTTAAATTTGAAAACGTCTAGCTAGAATTTTGTCCATCAACTCTCGAAATTGTCTCCTTAACAAAAAAGTATATTATATTTGTTTAATGGCTTGTTCATCTTCACAACTCCTTCGCAGAAAAAATGAATCATTTCAGAAGGCGTGCTCCTTCCGCTTCTACTACCGACGTAGTTACTGTTTCTACAACAGCCGATGCTACAGTCTGACCATGTCTTGCCTCTCCGTCTCCAACCCGACTCCTCTTCTCTATGCTGGTGAATTGCATTTTGATCTTCTCTCATCCTCCTCTTTTTTTTCCAGTAATTCTCTCGATTGCTGTTCTCATCATCCTCCTCTTCGCCTGTTTCTGCTACTGTTTCTATGACTGCTGCTGGAGAACAACTGCTTTGAGTATTCCGAAACAGTACGTTCTCATCTTTACTATCAATTCTGTATCTTCAATTTTCAGAGAGAAGAAACTGGAAAGTGTCCGTCGAAAAAGTCTGAAACTGAAGGAGAGAGAACAGGAACCACTCGCTCGAAGGGAGCATGCTTCTATGAAGAGAGAAACAACTTTGTGATCAGAAGATACCTTTGGATACTTTATTTATTTGAAATTCTTTTGGAAAAACATAAAATTAAAATATATGGAGAGAACATTGGAAGAGATGGAGGAATGGGTTCAAGTTGAAAAAAGTAAAAATTTAAAAATAAAAATCAAATTAGTTTGTTGAAATTGCAATCTGCAATCAGCAATTTGTCCACAATATGAGATAAAAGCCCCGGAATTTCGGTGAGAATGGCCAATGAAGAGAGTGAAGAAATGAGAAGAAGAAGAAGGAGAAGAAGTAGAAGAAGTAGGAGAAGAAGTGTGAAGAAGGTGAAGTGCAAGGAGAGGAAGAGGTGCGTTGATTCATAGAATATCGTCAAAGTCGGTCTGTAATAAAGTGCGTGGAATTATTATTGCCTTGTCGAAATTTAGAAGCAGTTGGGTTAGAAGCCTGAAGAAAGAAAGAGTTGGGCGGTTGGCATTACTTGGGACGGATACGATCCGAGGCAATGGAAACGGGGTTACCTCAGCCGAAGAAGCATTCGACTCTTTGTGTTGGATCGCTGGCAGAGAGTACTTTCTCGAGTCATCGATGCTCATTTGGTGCAATCTGTGTGCAATGTCGGCTGTCGTACCCGCCTGAAATACCATTGGTTTCAAAGGAGTTTGTCAACTTGCCAATACCTTGATCTTCTTCATTACGTCGCGCAAAAGGTATCGCCAGAGAATGATGACATGATCAACTTCTTTGTCATTCATTCTCTTGGTGAATGCGTGGCGGAGACAGTAGATGGAGCACTCGAGGAATACTGACCAGTAGTAGGATCTGAGAAAGAGAAACTGGCATCTAGGTACTCGAGTATGTAGAATCTTACCTGAATTTACCATTAACTTCGAGTTTCCCGTGTCGTCGTCCCAAATTGTCCAGAATAACATCAAGAGAAGTCAGATGATCGAGAGCCTTGACTGCTCCTTCGATGACCTAAAAACACTTGAGATCTGTCATTTTCCGCTCGCAAAACGGTACGATACCTGCATGAAACGCATCGCCTGAAATGCAAATTCGTTGTTTTTCCTGTCCGGTTTCGATCCGACGAATTTGAGTTTCGGAAAGAGGCGACGAGCTTCCGGACACTGCAACACGACACATGATTAGTTGATGCTGTTGAGCTCTCGTCCGATCATTTCTGTGGATGACTAAGGAAATTGGAGCAAGGAGCGAGGACCAGTAAGAAGACCCGAGCGGAAATTAAATGAAACTCCGGGCGCTGTTTCGTTTCTCTCCCCGCAAGAGTCATCAATTGGTGTTGACGGAAAGACGGTCGCTTTCGTCACGAGACCACGACTACAACATACTGACTGACCTGATTGAAGATCATCTCGTAAATGTCGCATGCAATGTGGTTCTTCTTCGCCTCCACCAGACTCCACGAATGCTCCAGATCGTTCTTCTCCTCTTTCGTGAAACAGTACCAAGAGATTGCGGCGGGCGCCATGTCTTCGATCTCCTGCAAACAAGGTTCCATTGGTTCTGTGTGTTCTCTGTTTCTTAGAGGATCGGTGTCCGCAAACACTTTGTTTCTCCGTGACTCATGCAACTTTTTTTCGCTTTTCTTGTTTCGGCGGAAGAAGAAAAACTCGGAAAAATTGAAAATCGTCTCGGAAAATCGGTAGTTCCCACGCCTCTCCACCCGAATATCTGCTCCACGTGCCTTGTTTACCTTTGACTTTTTGTGCCGCAGGGCACAATGCATCATCAGAAGGCAGTGCAACAAGACGGAAAAAGGAAGGAGACGAGAATGGAAACTGGAGGATAATTAGAGGCACGTTCATCAGAATTGCCTTGCACAAAGAGAGGGAGAAACGAGGAAGACGGAATGGGGTTTTGGACGAGGAAGAAACGGAAGAAGCCGTTGGCAGAAGGAGATGCGGTGCACGGATTTAGGCTATATCTAGACAGATTCCAAGCAGCAGAGAACGTTGGTTTTTGATGGAGATCAAAGGATCAGCATCACCATGTTTTCTCTGCTCATTAGCTGGCCGCATTGTCGGCTGTTGTTGCAATGGCACATCAAACGGACAAAATACGGAGAGTCACGTACCGTAATGACGAGTTTGACATCGAGAGAATCGCACATTTTGATCAGTAATCAGAATCAACTGGAGAACGTTGAGTAGCAAGTTTAGCAGTTTTTGAACAGAATTGTTTCTCTTTTTGTGTGCGTGCCGCTGTCCACAAAAAAAGGCGTCGAATGAGGGGAGGAGCTCACGGATAGGCAGGAGAGGAGGGCAAGGGGTGGTCGTAAAACGAGCCGTGCTCCTCGCCGCTTCACGCCTCTATCTCCCCACCGTCACCACTCTGTCGGCACGACTTCGCTAAACAATTCATTCATTCTCATCACCAGCTACTGCAGATTGGACGGATCTCATGATAGTTTCAGTTTCAATTAAACTATTCTCAATGTCTAATTCTAGATTCGAAATTCGCTGCCCTCCTCGATTCGCCCTCATAAAAGGAAGAGTTGTGCGGGTTCGTGAGGACTCTTGATCGAATTTCCGTTTTGCACAAAATGCGATCGAAGCAAAAAGAAGGGCAAGTAAACATTAGGGAGAGAGAGCAGAACCGCAACTTTTTGCCCAAATGCAGAGTTCATGAAATCCACGGATTGTGTTCTTCGCACTCATCAAAAGGATATGAAAGGCAAAAGGATTTGACGTCAGCTCTCAGGGGCGTGGTTCCGCGACGAAGATTCAGAAGAAAGAGGCAATCAAGAAGACGTTGATGGACGGCATCCGGATGTTACCGGGTGCTTCCAGCCGTTTTGTCTCAGAGAGATGAATTCGAATTACACAAATTTGTATTAGAGGAAAAATAGTGAAAAGTGAAATGATGAAAAGGAAAAATGGGCGGAATTGATGGATTCTCTGGAATTGTGCGAATGGCCGTCTTTTTTTTTCCTTTTTTGACGACAAAATGAGACTGATTGGGATGCAAATACATCGGAAAGCGGAGGCATCAAATGGAGAAACAGAGCCACTAGACAGAGTTTCCTCCTCCCCCACTATTCCTTATTTTCCTTCTTTTCTTCTTCTTCTTATAGTGGTTTAGTTCTAAAGTGCTAAGTTAAGCTTTGCGTATAATTGAATGGACGATCGTGAAAGGGGAGCAGTCATTCTACAAATTGTGGTAATCAGGAGACGATAGAGGGAGCGGGCTCCTCGACTCTTCGGGGCGTCTAAAACAGACTAACAAGTTCAATCAACTGATGACAAGACGGGTGGAAAGAGAAAGACAGGAAAGGAAAACAATGGAAGAAACGGCACGAGAGAAGTGTTTTTGGGCACTAAAGTTCTGTTCCAGATGAGATCTTAATGGGTGATGTTTGAAATACGAGACCAGAAAGCGACACGAAGCACGTGGCTGAACGGACCACGTCTTCCTGTTTTCGATTCCAGGAATGCCAACTGACTTCTTCTACTGTGGCCGAATCAAGAAACCGGAACTGGAAGCAAAAGAGCAACGTGAAATGAATGGAAAGTAGACACTTGTTTCCTCGTTCCGGCTCATCAATTTCTTCATGCCGACACCGCCTCTTTCTCTTTTTCATTGCTCGTTTATCAAACCAAAACACGAAGAAGAGCGGCCCTTTCCGACATCGTGGTACGTGCACAATCCGCCAAAGAACGGCTGGATCCCGGTCGGAGAGAGAGGGAGTCTCTCTCTCTGGGGAGACACTTGTCAACGGAGAGACAAATGATGATTAGAAGGGCCTGGATGGCTGGCTGAGACGATGATCAACTCGGTCTCGGATAGCAGAAAACACTTTTGAAAGTTCGAATTGAATGACTCTGTTCTTCATCTTTCTGGACCTGGGCGGGTCACATGGTCTCTGTCAATTTTTGAAAGTAGGCCAGTTTTAAAAGGTTCCCCTCTTTGATCTACTAATGGGAAATGAAAAATGGCCAATTCCAACAACGGAGGTTCAAGTTTCCTGCCCTGATCATTGGAACTCGGTCAGTACTTTTATGCCTCCGACAGCACATTCTGACTCCTAGAAACTAGAATCTCCCTCTCTTCTTGCCCTAATTCTTCCGGTCACGAGTAGTTTCATCCCTATTTGCAGGCACCTGCTCTACCGAAATAACATCTTCCGCGTGCATGATAATTGCAACCAACATACGCCGTCGACACAAAGTTTCCAAAGTTTCCGATTTGCATTTTCAAGCTTCGCGCCGTCATGAAACCACTACGCTGAAAGTCATGAAATTTGAGTCGCGTCAATGGAAATCGGATACGCAACTAGTTTCTGTGTACTTTCAAGACTATTTTGCGCAGTAAGGGAAAAGAATTTGGCAACACTAAATGATGTCGGGGGCCACGGGTCAGTCGGTCAGGTACTGAATTATTCAGGTCGTTTTGAAATTCGAAAGGAAAGCAAAAGTAGCACGTTTTGCAGATTTCTTGGGTACTGGAGTCAAGTGACTCTTCAAAAACTAAAGAAGGACCATCTTTGAACCCCTGGGCGCCAGAAATTGTTATGTTGCGATGAAACTTTTGATCCACCCATTCGTCTTTTATAATCCCCCTCCGTCTTGCCCCTTCTTTTATACTGCAACTGCCAGTTTCTCGGTACACATTCCGAAGGCACAAAGTCATCAAAAGCTGCAAAAAGAGGAAGCATAACACTGGCGGTGACATTTCATTAACGAATCTAGCGTCGTCAGCGTAGAAGAAGAAGCGGCGACGCGGCGAAGGAGCGGCTCTAAAAACACGTTTGGCGTTGGAATGCGAACGGAAAGGTGACTGATTCATACGAGACCTTTTCTCGCGAAAGATCTCGGCTCCTAAACTCCCACACTTTCCTCCCACCTTCGGCTCAAAATTATGGGAATCTGCGAATTCAGCACCACGTCATTATATTTTCTCAAAGAGAGAAGAGAATTTTTCAAGACAACTAGAAAAGAACTCTGGGAGGAACGAAGAAAGGAAAGCACTGAAACTTGCAAAATGTTGAATCTACGTACGGGATATTGGAAATGGATGGAGTCGAGTGTAATGGAAGACACAGATTAACTTTTGGGGCGTGAAGAGTTGTCCCCTCCGGCCGGCCGGCTCCTGCTCGACGCCTTCTCTTTTTCCTTCTTCTCATCTCCTCTTTTCCTTGGAAAAAGTTCAACGGAAATGGGAATCGGAGCGCCTTGTTTCGCTGGGTTTCCGAACAACTCGCTGGTCCTCCTTCTCCATTTTTCGTTCTCTTTGTTCCTTTACTTCCTTCATTCATTCCCGTGAAGAACACATATCTGCCGTCGATTCCTGCACGGTATTTGCAGGATTGCACGCAAAATGTGCTGACAAACACCAAATATCCGTTATTGTACTCAAAAACGAGAGCTATTATGTGTTTAGGGATGCGGCGAGTGAGTATCTCAAAGATGAGCAAAAGACCGAGTGAAAACCAGCAGATTGGGTTCGGAAATCGAATTTGGAACGTGCAGTGTTGCAGATTTAGATGGGGTCCGACGAGTTGACTATGGTCCTTTTTTGGAAGAAAAGTTTAGTTTGTCATGTCACGTGGGATTCATGTAAAGCTGAAGTTGAGACGGAGAACCGACCGGAAAGGGTGTGGAAAAGAGAAAAAAGTTGGAGAGGGCTGGGGGACTCGGAATGCGAAAACGAAAACATTTGAAAGTGCAACGGGCAGCGTTCGAACAACACTTCTACTTCAGAAGACTATGATTCAAAGCACTGTGATTATGTTTTCGTCGTCAGATTGTTTCGGGAAACAATTCCAAGGATACGCAGTCATTTCGGTAGATTCTGAGAACGAAGTTCAACTGATCAACTCTTCGAACCGAACGAATTCGAATGGTAAGCGCCTTTGAAAGGTCGACAAAAGTAGAACCGAGACTAATTATGATCTCAAAAACGTTTCTGTAATCCGAACTCCTTCTTTATGGAGAAACATGATTGTTTGCCAAGTTCTGATTGGTTTTCTGGATGCCGAGAATAGCAAAATAACGAGAAACTCACCCCTGGGTATCCAAATGTCCAAGTATCGGGGTATCCAAATCAAGAAATGAAACTCGAATACTCAAAATGGAATGGAGAAGGAGAGGTTCTTCTTTTTCTTCTTCTCAAAAGTCGTCTGTCGACTCCGCCCCCTGTAGACTACCGTAGAGTCTTAAAGTTCAGAGTCCAGATGAAAGTGTCCCGATGAGTTTTCCAGAGAAAGTGGGCGGAGCGAGTGGTTGATGACTGGAATTGCAGGAATAATTCGATGAGTCTCCTGTAGCGACGAACAGAAACTGGGAGGCAATGGCGGACGGACTGCTTCCTGTTTTCGCAGTCGGATATCACGTGTGTGCTTGTTTGAGTGTAATTACATTACATCAAAACATATATTTATGCTCGCGACTAGAAACACACGAGCATGTCTCCTCGATAACCGCTGCCAGATTTTTAGACGACGTCGCCTCGGATTACTAATTCATCCACGATGCTTGTTGGCGCGTAGAAAGAAGAAAAAAGCAGTAAGAAGGAAAGATCTCCAGCTCATTAGCACATTCTTGGCGAGGCGGAAGTGTTGCCACTAGGGAATGTTGGAACGGATCTCTTCTGTTTTTCGACAATGACGTGAAGAGGAATCAGAAGTGTCGAATGGGAATATAAATGGATTCGATGTATTTGCATAACGACGTTAGTCCTATGATATGACAACATTCTGCCCTGGGAAGTCGAGTTTTCTGATTGGGAAATACAAAGTTATATTGGTTCTATGGCATAGATCCACTTCCTCTTTCAAGTTTAAAAGGCCTTGTTGCGATTGCAGTATGTCAGGGCACTCAGCAGGAAACACACGGACCGTGTCTGTTCACATACCTTCACAGACTGTTTCCTCTTCTTTTCCCTCTGATCGACCGGAGCGCTCTGCGACCGCTCCTCCTCTTCAATCCAAATCCGATACAGCTTGACGTGTTTTGACTTTTGGTCGACGATGATGTTGTTGCTGAAACACTCCAATTTTGTTTCTAATTCATCAAAAAAGCGTTGAAAATATGTTGAAAGTCAACAAGTCGGGTGTCGCCATGGCGGCACGTGTCTTTCGGCAGTTCTTTCGCCCGTTTCGAGTTATAATATTCCCCGCCCGAATGAGTTCAGAGTCTATCATGGTGCGCCTACTCGACGTTTTCTTGAGTCACCGTGGGAAGGATCAGATTCATCGGATTCGCGGGGATCATGTGAAGAAATCAAAATGACGAAGAGCTGTGGGAAAGTCTCATGGAATGTATTTAGTGTGACAAGAAGACATTCATCATGGTACTATATCTATTTGTGTTCCGTATCTGAAAGTGCACTTGTGCACTTCTGAGAATCTAATTATCCGAGTCTCGTCTTGCTGTCTCTTTCCCGTTTTCTGCGACTTTCATTGTTTGAACTCGAGATTGGAAAGACAAAAAGACGGGTCCCATCAAAGGTTTTATGGCAACTCGGGCCGGATCCAAGACTTGGCGAAAATTGAAATTGAAATTGGAATGGAGCAGTTTGCAAAAAGGGAAATTGCGAGTGCTCTTCTAGCTGCAAGGAGCCATCGCTTAGTCATGATTACATTCGAGATGTCTGGCACAAAAGGAGTTGTGAACTTTTGTGTTTTAGTGGAGAGAACAAGACCGAGCCAAGGCGAATCGAAGTGAAGTTGCCGGAAAATTGTTTTTTTTTCTACTTAAACGAAGGGAAGCATGGGCAAAGTGGAATGGGACAGAGCGATAAGAAGAACAGTAGAGAGCAATCAGTCTCGCGGGGAAGGAAGGTAAGAAACTATTCCATGTGTGCCGTGATATATTGTTGAAATACTCGGCTTTTTCCCACGGACCTGGATATTTTCCGTTGATCTTTCGATTAGCTTGACTCAAGGGAGATTATGGATCGAGCTCGAGTTGTATCCTTGTCAGAAAGTGCGCTGCATTGATGACGTGCCACGTGTGAACAGGTGGATCAATAGGACAAAGCGACTCACTTTGTCCTCCTCCTTGTTCTTGTGCCAGCGACCCTTTGCAAATATTCCATTCGAACATCTGTTCTTCTGCCCATTCCGCTTGAACTTTCGCCCCTTTTCTCGAACATCTGTTGGTCAGTCTTTTTGCCGCCGGAGACTCTTTCCTTCTCTTCTCAGTCTCCTTCTCTCCTCTCATTTATCTTCTCTCTTCCCCTTCCCATTCGTTCATTTCCTCTCTCTTTCACTTTTTTCTGTTTATCGAAAAACCCTCAATTCAATACCAATGCCCTCTCCCCTCTCACAATCTTTTTTCTCGATTCCAGCATCATCTGCTGATATCGTCCATTAGATCCATCCCATCTCTGCCGCTTTCCCGCCCACTCTCGACTGTTCCCTCTCTCGCATTCCTCGGTCACTGTCCAGTTGATTCCATGACGTTTCCGATCAGATATGCAGTTTACGGTAACTTTCTCATTGCTTTTCCGAGTTATCCGCCTTCTGTTTTCCAGGTCTGAGTACTTCCTGCATCACACTTCTCTACGCCCTCCGTCTCGCTTTCCACTCGACTATCATCTGCCAACTTGGGAATACAACTGGTTCGTGTTTTCCCTTCTGTCCATCAAGCTGTCAGTCAGTTTGGTGTGAAGTTTATCACTGGCTGCGAGACACCGAATGATAACGAACTGACCATTCTCTGAGATCATTCACACGGAAGCGAATTCCGAGTAGTTTATTGCCCTCGCATAAATCACCTCTCTTCAGAATCCTTCCTTCTCGATGAAGACCTCCGCCAGTACACATTCCAGTCGGTTGGTTTCGGTCTTGCCGCCGGACTGATCCCATTACATTTTCTCAACTTCTTGGGAACCCGGTGATTATTTGATCAAATTGATCAGATGAAATTGAATGTTTCTGTTTTAGAAATGTGACGACAATCTACGGCGTTCTCGGAATCCTCTCAGCGCTCTTCTACCCGACATCGCATCGACTTGGTTTCTATGCTTCCTTCGTCACCAGACTACTGCAAGGAGTTCCCCTTGGAATCCTTCTCTGGCTCATTGCCAAAGTTGCATCCGAATGGACACCAAAAAGCGAAACGGCGATTGCCATCGCAATTCTCACTTCTGTCTATCAGCTTGCTCCGTTTGTTGCTCAAACGACCGCTGCTGAGATGTGTCAGTACTTTGGATGGGAATACACTTATTACCTGCTGGCTGCCCTTTGCGCCGTTTCGCATATTGCCTTCTACTTCATTTATTCTGATAAGCTTGAAGATAACAAGTTAGTTTTTTAGTTACATTTCGGTATTGAAAGAAACATTTACATTTCTTTCAGATTTGCTTCTGCGGAAGAGAAGGCTCTGATCTCCGAGGGTAAAGGCAAAGGATCTTCCGAATCGTCCACAGATGTTCCATATTCCCAACTTCTTGCGGATCCAACTGTCTGGGGCACCTGGCTTGCCAACTTTGCTTTCTTCTCTTCTCTTCTCGTCTTTCTGCAATACGGACCGCTTTATATGAATCAGGTGCTTGGATTCTCTGTGAGAGTCACTGGATACTCTGGAGGATTGGCACACATTTTCTGCTTGTTTGCTAAGATAATTTTCGGAAAAGTTATGGATGCAAGCAAAATGGACATGACGAAACGGCTCAAAACAGCATGGGCGGTCATTGAGATTCCGTCGCTCGCATTGCTAGTTATTCTGATTTTCGTGAGTCGAAACCAATGTTTGAGACCCTTTATTGGAAAACGTTTGATTTCAGGTCCGTGATGCATACTTCCAACTGGCTTGCATTGTTGTCTTCATAACTATCCACGGTGTTGCAATCGTGATTATTGTCAAAACTCAGACCTATGTGAGTGTCATTTCCGTCTCTCAATTCATAATTATCTTCCAGCGATCCGCGCAGCACAACCACATTCTCGCCAACGGCAATACGCTCTGCGTCGTCCTCTCTCTCTTTCTCCAGCCTCCCGTCATCAAATTTCTGGTTCACTCGAACACATTCGACGAGGTTTGTTGAATGCAATGCTTTCTTTTTTATCAGTTGGCGCAACGCTTTGAACAAAAGCGCCATTGGTCGCGTCTAGTTGTTTGTAGTCAAAGAGTTGTCACGTCCGCATGAAATTCATTTCAGTGGTCCCGAGTATTCGGTCTGCAAGCAGTCATCATCCTCATCTCCATCGTCTTTTTCGTAATCAAAGTCGACGCGTCTTCTGCCAATTGGACGGGTGTCCAGAAAGTGGCAGACAAACCAGCGGAACCATGAACGGAAAGCGTTCGATCAATCAACCAATGAATCAATTCGGGTGTTGTGCAGTGCAGAAAAGAGACAAATTGATAATGGAATCGAAAACTATCTGTTGTGTCTTGTAATTAAGACTTCCCATCAAAAACTACATCTTTACCATTTTGAAAATGAACCGGTCAACCAAAGCAATCGAATCAAACTTCTCTTTCACTTGCATTACAATTCACTGATATCGAAATGATCATACCGACTGGGAATGTACAGTGAAACGGGAAAAACAGAAAGAGAAACTGTAGCCTAGATTGTGTTGTTTGTCAGACCATCGACAGCTTTTGAGCAACTAAACCGATAACAGCCCAACTGTCCGTCCGGGAGGCACGTGCCCGTAGTCTTCGAGTTATCTGTCTGGGTGTTCTCAGATCGCAAGAGCAAACGGTTTTCGAGTGTTTGCAGTGTTCCTTCCGTCTGGAACGCCGCGAAACGGAGCATTGAACTTGTGAAAAAGCAAAGCAAACATCAGGTGATTTACGCCCTTGTCGACGGTTTTGAAAACTTTTGGAAAAAAAAGTACAAACGGACTAAGTAACTCCCGATGAATCTATTCTAGTTTCTATGCATTCCAAAGAGCCGATCTCCCACTTCCTGGTGGTCGGCTCTTTGATCGTTGAAACCGCGACTACATTCTGATCAAACGACGTGTTCAAAAAACTCCGTGATGCTCGGGAACTTCAAAATGACTACCTCCAGTTTAAAATGCCGTTTTTTTAGTCCGTCTGTGTCTCTCCCTCCTTGTACTACTTCTAGTTTGTTTGCTCTTATCAGCCATCAGAAGTGATAAAAGAACGCAATACCGCCTACTTTTGTGCATTTTTCCATTTCACTCGTCTTCATCATATACTAGTGATGCCCGAGAAGAAGAAGTTACTTATCGTCGGAGCCGGAGCATCGGGGCTCCCTTCTCTGAGACATGCACTCCTCTACGGTTTGGATGTCACCTGCTTCGAAGCGACCGATCAGATGGGCGGCCTGTGGAACTACAAACCACAGGAAACAGACTGTAAGTTTCCTGAAACATGCACTTCAGAATTGTGAAATGAACGTTCCAGTGTCTTCTGTCATGAAGACTACCGTGATCAACACTTCGAAGGAAATGACTGCGTACTCTGACTTTCCTCCGGAATCACGAATGGCGAACTTCATGCACAACAGCGAAATGCACAGATACCTAGTAAACTATGCCAATCATCACAACCTCGAGAATCACATCAAATTCCATCACAAAGTCAACTCAATCAACAGAAGTTCGGACTATGAAAAGACTGGAAAGTGGGACGTCAACTACACTGATGAGTGAGTTGTAGTCGTTGAAGTTGAATTGTAGCTGGGATTTGCTTTCAGCAAGGGAGTCGTTCATGACGCAGTTTTCGATGGAGTAATGCTGTGTTCCGGCCACCATACCATTCCTCATTGGCCTCAAAAGTTCGCCGGTCAAGACGATTTCAAGGGACGAATCATTCATTCGCACAGTTACAAGGTGTGGTCACTTCTTTTCAATGCATCGACACCTAGTTATCAGTGTAATAAGACATCAATATGATGGGCGCCGAGAAAAGTTGTCTGCGGAGCAAGCAAACTGAACTTTTAATTTCAGGATCACCGCGGTTACGAGGACAAGATCGTTGTGGTCGTCGGAATCGGAAACTCTGGAGGTGACGTGGCAGTGGAACTGTCTAGGATTGCGAAACAAGTCTACCTGGTCACTCGTCGCGGAACATGGGTTTTCAATCGCATTTTCGACTACGGAAAGCCAATTGACATGGTCATGAACAGAAAGTTCATCTCTGATCTCAGAGAATATGTTCCCGCGTGGCTCTCGAACACTTTGGTAGAAGCCAAACTGAACATGAGATTCGACCACAAGGCATACGGACTGAAACCGGCACACAGAGTTTTCGGAGCTCATCCGACTGTAAACGACGAGCTGCCGAACAGAATCGCGTGCGGAATGGTCAGAATCAAACCGAATATCAGCAAGTTCGGAGAGCACAGTGTGCTGTTTGAGGACGGAACAAAGCTGGAGAATGTTGACGAGGTAATAGGCAGCTGCATTAGTCTAACTGTCAACAGAGTTTAGGTTGTCATGTCGACTGGATTCTCGTTTGAATTCAACTTGGTCGAAGGAGGAGAGCTGATCAAAGTGAGCGACAACCAAGTGTCTCTTTACCAGTACATGTTTCCCGTGGAACTAGGAGATCACAATACTCTGGCTGTCATCGGACTCGTTCAGCCCTTTGGATCCATCATGCCGCTTTCTGAAATGCAAGCGAGAGTTTATATGGAACAGTTCACTGGAAATAATGTCCTCCCGACCAAGAAACAAATGACAGAAAACGTGCATCAAAAGCAGGAGGACATGTCGAAAAGATACGTGCACAGTAGGAGACACACCATCCAGGTCGACTACGTGGACTACATTGAAGAGCTGGCGAAGATCATCGGGTGCAACATCGACATGAAGAAGTTGTGGAAAGAAGATCCGTGGCTGGCATACAAGGTCTACTTCGGTCCGAGAGTTCCATATGTTTATCGCTTGCACGGACCGCACAAATGGGACAAGGCGAGAAATGCAATTATGACTGTCGATGAAAGAGTTCTCATGGTAAGAGCCAGGGAGTAGCAAACCTATGTAATTTCCTAATTTAGGCAACGAATGATCATTCTCAAGTCGAAGGAGACTACACTGTACTCTACATTGCCCTGTTCATCCTCGCTTTTTTGTTCCTTCTTTATCTTTTGTTTTGAAAGTTTTGCTGTAAATGAGCAAAAAATGAATGACTAAGATGTTTCATGAAACATGAGAAATTCTGAAATAAATAAAAACTTCTGCATATTTATTAGCATCTCTGCTCAACATCTATCCTTTCCTGCTACCAAAATCCTTCTAATTCCGCGGACACTTCGGCGGATTCCCCCTCATTACACTGTTCTCTGCTCGCCTAACCTCTCCAAACAAAGAGACGCAGAGACGCTCAGAGTCGGTCGCATTTTCCTTTGTTTTCATAATGGAGATCGATACGTTTTCGGTATTGAAATTGCCCCCGGAGATCATTGTCCACGCGCTGAAAAACGTAAGAATCGCGAATACATTCAACCAAAACTAAAATTGAGAAGTTTCAGTGTACATATGAGGAACTGAATGATCTCTTGACAGCATGCAAAACCATCAACACTTTAATAGAAGAAAATAGAAATTACCTCGCTTCAAAAGACATTTATCATATCGATTTGGTAATTAATCAGAAAGTCGACGATATCATTTCCTATCCAACAAATTTCAGGAGCGCCGGAGAGTTCGAGCCTGGAGAAACTTCTCTTGGTGCGATCGGATCCCGTTCCGTTCCTTCGAATTCATCTCAAAGTTTTTCTGCAATGTCAACGTCAAAGTGCTCACTGTGGTATAGATTATTGTCAATTTTCCAGATTGGGATTATAATTTTTCAGAACAAACTTGATGATGAAATCTGTGAATTTCTTATTGAAAAGGCGAACAAGAAGATGTTACGCTTCGAGCAACTGCGGCTGTTCCACTCGGTAAGAAATAGCATTTTGAGGATTTCCCATGTTAAACCATGTTCCAGTTCTCTGTTTCTCATGAATCAATTCAACGTCTTCTGAGAGCCGGTAGATGCAAAGTCATCAACTTCGAGGCAGTTGAGAGCAATTTGAAACCGTGTGACCTGACTTTGGATGGATACAAATCAGTAAGTAACAGGTTATGAATGCTCTCTAATGAAACGGAATGTTCAGCTCGAGGCGTTATGTTTTGAAATGGATGACAGTATTGACGAGATGTTTTTCGAGTCAGTTCTGGAGGCATCCAGTGCTACAAAGTTCATCTTCCATGCGTGCGACAAGATTCCTCAGTCATTTGTCAAGAATCTGTTCAAGGTAATGAAGGATTCGAACAACTGAAGCAATAAACGCGAAGCAAATTCAGAAGTGGCAAAGCGGCGTTCGTCGGATTGACTCAGTGCGCATCACTACTAATCAAAACTTTTCTTTTGACGATATTATCGAGAATCTGCCTGTTCAACAACTTGACAACTCAACATGGAAAATGAAAAACACCACAGGAGACGAAGGTCCGGAATCTTATCTCCTTCCTATCTAATCAGCTCTTTTCAGCTACTATCACCATGCGCCGCAACAACTTCCACTTCTTCGTGGCATTCGAAGTGAACGAGCATCGAGTCGAAGACATTCTCTACAAGATTCCCTTCATCGAATGACCCTTTCCTCCCTTCTGTATACCTGTTTCCCTCGCAATAAACGTATCGTATCTGTCTCCCAAAGTAACACAATCATACGTCTGGTGCACCATTACGTCTATAAATTGCACAATCCACCAGACGACCCGCTGTCTTCGAGCTGTATCAATGACCCCTTGTTCTGGGTCTCCGAGCAGTCCGCGCTCCCTCGCCGAGTAGGTTGTAATGGTGACCCCGCCCGGAGGACCGGCTCGTTTTTGAGAAGGCAGAGACCGAGCACTGCCAGTTGCACGAATCGCTCTTTCTCTATCTCCAATGAATCACCTTCTTCTCCCACTCTTTTGCACAGAGATTCATCAATCGCCGCTTAATCTGGAGCCAGTTGCTTCTCTTTCCAAAGGTTTCATTTTTGATAGGAATCCGGAATGCTTCTGCTGTTTTTTTTTTAATATTTTGAAGCTCTCTTCTTGCTTTCCTAAATTCAGATTATGTAAATATCCAATTTTGACACTGTTCCTCGTTTTCAACTACCATCTTCTTCTTCTGCAATCAACCATTGTCCTCTGTTCTTCCTCTCTCAAAAGTCTCGGTGGAACTATAAGAATGGACCACGAAGAACAGCTGCATTTGCGACTAAAAAACGGTCTTCTCCAGCCGTGCTCCGTACCAGCCACACTCTTCTCCTCTTTTTCATTTTCAAATGAATCGTCTTGCACTCTTTGATTCATTGGGCGCACACACATCTGGCGATCCAGGGCACAGTTGTCTCTTCTTCCCCAGATGCCCTCGGCCGTGCCGCCTTCGCCTCATTCTTTCTTCTTTCTTCCTTCCTTCCAACTCGCATACTTATCAGTTCCTTTATTTCAGATTATGGTGAACCTCTACGGTTCATCGCCCTGGTCGACGGGGGCCCTATTTATTGTATCGTTACTGGTATCATCGACATGTTCCCAAGTGCTTACACCATCACAAATCACGATTTCCCACCGAAAACCAATCACTGCCACGTCGACGTGTGGAGAAATTCAGGGACAACCGGTGACTGAAATTTATTGTTCATTGACAGGTAATTCTGAATTTCTTCTGTTGTTTTGTGCATAAAAACATTCAGGATCAACTCAATACACGCCACTCAACTCGTATTCGTACCAAGAAGACGAACAACAGAAGTCGTGGGCCAATGAGAACCAGCACGTGCGAGGAGGCCACGGATGTGGTCACTGCAACGCGGGCAACGAGAACTCTCATCCAGCCTCGAACATGGTCGACGGAAACAACAGTTGGTGGATGTCGCCGCCGCTTTCGCGCGGTCTCCAGCACAATGAGATCAACATTACTATCGACTTGGAGCAGGAGTTCCACGTGGCCTACGTGTGGATTCAGATGGCCAACAGTCCACGTCCGGGAAGTTGGGTTCTCGAAAGATCAACCGATCATGGAAAGACCTATCAGCCATGGTTCAACTTTGCCGAGAACGCCGCCGAATGCATGCGCAGATTCGGAATGGAGTCTCTTTCTCCAATTTCTGAGGATGACTCTGTCACCTGCCGCACTGACATGGCCAGCTTACAACCACTGGAAAACGCTGAAATGGTCATCAGAATTCTGGAGCATAGACCCAGTTCACGTCAGTTTGCAACTTCCGAGGCTCTGCAGAACTTCACGAGAGCAACGAATGTTCGCCTCCGCCTGCTGGGAACCAGAACTCTCCAAGGGCATTTGATGGACATGAATGAGTGGAGAGACCCGACTGTCACTAGAAGAGTACGCAATTGGTGATTGTAAACAGATTAATGACTCCTTTATTACAGTACTTCTACGCCATCAAGGAGATTATGATTGGAGGAAGATGTGTGTGCAACGGGCACGCTGTGACCTGCGACATTCTCGAACCACAGAGACCCAAGTCCCTGCTGTGTCGTTGCGAGCATAACACTTGCGGAGACATGTGCGAGAGATGTTGTCCGGGATTCGTGCAGAAGAAATGGCAGGCAGCCACTGCTCATAACAACTTTACTTGCGAGGGTTAGAACTAGTCGGATGTACTTTATTCAGGTTTCTTTTTCAGCTTGCAACTGCTTCGGCCGCTCGAACGAATGCTACTATGACGAGAAAGTGGACCTCGACAAGCTGTCCATGGACTCTCAGGGCAACTACGAGGGAGGAGGTGTGTGCGTCAACTGCCGTGACAATACCGAAGGAATCAACTGCAACAAGTGCTCCTATGGATACTTCCGTCCAGCTGGCGTCACTTGGGAGGATCCACAACCGTGCAAAGTTTGCGACTGCGATCCAGATAAGCACACGGGTGCATGCGCCGAGGAGACCGGAAAGTGCGAATGCCAGGCTCGTTTCGTCGGAGAGAACTGCGATCAGTGTGCTCCGGGATACTATGATCCGCCAGAGTGCAAGCCATGTGAATGCCACGTCAACGGAACCATTGGAGATGTGTGTCTTCCAGAAGACGGACAGTGCCCGTGCAAACCAGGATTCGGAGGAACTTTCTGCGAAACTTGTGCATCTGGATTCACTAATGTAACTGCGGGATGTGTTGATTGTGTCTGCGATTCCACCGGTTCCGAGCATTCCAACTGCTCTGCTGCCACTGGACAGTGCGAGTGCAAACCGGCTTATGCTGGTCTTTCTTGCGACAAATGTCAAGTTGGATATTACGGAGAGTCTTGCACTTGTAAGTTTATGAGAGATGGAGAACTTGATTATTCGTGTTTTTTCAGTCTGTAACTGTGATCCAATGGGAACTGAAGGAGGAATTTGCGATCAGACCACCGGACAATGTCTCTGCAAAGAAGGGTTTGCTGGAGATAAGTGTGACCGCTGCGACATTGCCTACTACGGATATCCGAACTGCAAAACTTGTTCTTGCGACGGAGCCGGAACTACGTCTCCGGAATGCGACGCCACTTCTGGACAGTGCCCGTGCAACGGAAACTTCACCGGAAGAACCTGTGATAAGTGCGCTGCAGGATTCTACAACTATCCAGATTGCCGTGCCTGTGAATGCCTTCTTTCCGGAGCAAAAGGACAGACTTGCGACAACAACGGACAATGCTACTGCAAAGGAAACTTCGAGGGAGAGCGTTGCGACCGGTGCAAGCCGAACTTCTACAACTTCCCAGTCTGCGAAGAGTGCAACTGCAACCCGTCCGGAGTGACCAGGGACTTCCAGGGATGCGACAAAGTGTCTCCAGGAGAACTCTGTTCGTGCAGAAAACATGTCACCGGAAGAATTTGTAATCAGTGCAAACCGACTTTCTGGGATCTTCAGTATCATCACGAAGACGGATGCAGAAGTTGCGATTGTAATACCAACGGAACCATCTCTGGGTTGAACACTTGCGACTTAAAAACCGGTCAGTGCATGTGCAAGAAGAATGCCGATGGAAGAACTTGTAACCAGTGCGCTGATGGTTTCTACCGTCTCAACAGCTACAATCAATTGGGATGCGAACCATGTCACTGCGATATCGGAGGAGCTCTGCGAGCCGAATGCGATATCACTTCCGGACAGTGCAAATGTCGTCCAAGAGTCACCGGACTCCGATGCGACCGCCCTATCGAGAACCACTACTTCCCAACGCTCTGGCACAACCAATACGAGGCCGAAGACGCGCATACCGAAGATCAGAGACCCGTCCGATTCGCTGTCGATCCGGAACAGTTCGCTAACTTCTCGTGGCGCGGATACGCAGTTTTCTCTCCGATCCAAGAGAAGATTCTCATCGACGTCGACATCAACAAGGCATCCGTCTACCGTCTTCTGTTCCGTTATAGAAACCCGACCACCGTTCCGATCACCGCTACTGTCACCATGGCTCCACGATTCACCCACACTCATGATGTTGAGCAGACCGGAAAGGCTGTGTTCGCACCTGGAGAGGATCCAGCAATGAAGGAAATCACAGCCGATGGAAAACCTTTCGTGCTGAATCCAGGAAAGTGGTCCATGGCAATCTCCACCAAACAGCGTCTTTTCCTTGATTACGTTGTCATTCTCCCAGCCGAGTACTACGAGGGACAGGCTCTCCGTCAACGAGCTCCTCATCCATGCCTCTCTCACAGCACCAAGAACACAACTTGCGTCGATTTGATCTATCCTCCGATTCCCTCTTCCTCGCGAGTGTTTGTCGATATGGAGAAAGTTCCATTCAACTATGTCAATGAGGATGGAACTACCACTGCTCTTGAGCATGTCCCGGTCGAGATTCTCCCATCCGAAATTACTGGACCAGCCGCCTTCGTTCGTGCGGATGACAACAAACGTGTCGTCGAGGCAAAGATTGATGTTCCGGAGACTGGAGAATACGTCGTCGTGCTGGAATACCATAACCGCGAAGAAACCGACGGAAACGTCGGTGTCGGAATCTCTCAAAGCGATAAGGAAATGTTCAACGGAAACGTTGTCATTCATCATTGCCCTTACGCGTAAGTTTACTTATCAGTTTCTAGGAACCTGTTTTTATACTTTCAGTACCTTCTGTCGCGAGCTCGTCTCTTCTTCCGGAACTATCCCAAGTATTCCTCTCGAGAAGGGAGAAGCCACCGTCCGATTGAACATTGCCCCCAATCACGAATTCGGTCTTGCCGCCGTCCATCTCATCAAGAAGGGCGACTTTAGTTCGGAGTATCTGCAACAAGTTCCGGTTTGCATCCGAAAGGATGGACGATGTGTTCCACAGAGCTATCCACCAGCACCAGATTCAGTTGTTACCGAAGCCGAGAACGGACCGAACATGGATAAGTCGATTCTCGGAGACAAACTTCCGTTCCCAGTTTCTAACTCGAAAGAGATGCGTGTCGTTCCTCTCGATGATGCTCAGGTCTGTCGAACGCGCTCTGAAATTTCTTATCCAATGTCTTTCAGGCTACAATTGAAATCTCTGGAGTAGTCCCGACCCGCGGTCACTACATGTTCCTGGTCCACTACTTCAATCCGGACAACACTCCGCTCGACATCGACGTTCTTCTGCAGAACGAACACTACTTCCAGGGTGACTCCTGCAACTCCTACGCATGCTGTTTGTTTCTTTCCGCACTTTCCCCCTTTTTCCTTCCGTTTTGCGAGAAATTTTCAAATTCAAACGTTTTCGAACAAATTGTCCCATTCTCTCACTCACACTTCCATTCCTTTAATGCACCCGCACCCGCACCGCACCAATTTCAGATGCCAAAAACTCTCCACGGTTCTTTTTCAATGGTTCGTTGCATGCCCCACTGTCGTTTTCCTCTAGTTTTAGTCGTGTCCGTCCCATGTCTCACTAGCACTTCTTTGCACTAACCCTTCCAGTTTCTCCTCTGCAGCTCTGTCTTTTCAGCTACTGTTCCACTCGCATTCTGTCCATCCATCAGTGGATGTCGTGCTTTGATCAGAGACAAGGAGAGACCAGATGTCATTCAATTCTTCATGGATGACAAGTACACCGCCACCTTCTACCACAATGCCACCCAGAAGGGTCCGATCTACATCGACTCGATCACTGCTGTTCCATACAACTCTTACAACAGCAAGCTCATGGAACCACTTGCCCTCGACTTGTCTAATGAATTCCTGAAGGAATGTTCCGAGGAAAACATGAAGAATCATCCAGAAGCTGTCAGCGATTTCTGCAAACAGAAGATCTTCTCTCTCACCACCGACTTCAACGCCGCCGCTCTCTCGTGTGACTGTGTCGCTCAGGGATCCGAGTCGTTCCAGTGCGAAGAATACGGAGGACAGTGCAAGTGCAAGGCCAATGTCATCGGAAGACGATGCGAACGTTGTGCCCCTGGATACTACAACTTCCCAGAGTGCATCAGTGAGTGTATAATTTATCAGATCATAGGCTAACGTGTTCATACTTCAGAGTGTCAGTGCAACAACGGACAACAATGCGACGAGCGTACCGGTCAATGCTTCTGCCCACAGCACGTCGAGGGACAGACTTGCGACAAATGCGTCAGCAATGCTTTCGGATATGACCCACTGATCGGATGTCAGAAGTGTGGATGCCACCCGCAAGGATCAGAAGGAGGGAACTTGGTCTGTGATCCAGAGAACGGACAGTGTCTGTGCAGAGAATCCATGGGCGGAAGACAATGTGATCGTTGTCTGCCCGGATTCTATGGATTCCCACACTGTTACGGATGCACCTGCAACAGAGATGGAACTACCGATGAGATCTGCGATGCTACCAATGCCCAATGCAAGTGCAAAGAGAACGTCTACGGACCACGTTGTGAAGCTTGTAAGGCTGGAACTTTCGATCTTTCCGCTGAGAACCCACTTGGATGCGTCAACTGCTTCTGCTTCGGAGTCACTGACAGTTGTAGATCCAGCATGTATCCAGTCAACACGGTAAGAAAAAGTTTAAGAGTTATATGAATCTCTGAATATATATAATTTCCAGATGTCCGTCGATATGGGATCTTTCCTCACTACCGACGACAATGGAATGGTTGATAACAAGGATGATACCGTCGTGTACACTTCTGAGGAATCTTCTCCAAACTCTGTGTACTTTGTCGTCCCAATTGCCAACAAAGACTACACTACCAGCTACGGATTGAAGCTCACCTTCAAGCTATCGGTCGTCCCGCGTGCTGGAAGAAAGAAGATGAATGCTGATGCTGATGTCAGACTCACCGGAGCTAACATGACCATCGAGTACTGGGCACCTGAACAGCCGACCAACCCAGAAGAGCAATTCGCTGTCAAGTGCAAGCTTGTCCCAGAGAACTTCCTCACTTCGGAAGGAAAGGTTGTCACCAGAGAAGAGCTGATGAAGGTTCTGCACTCTCTGCAGAATATCACCCTCAAGGCATCGTACTTCGACCACCCGAAGAGCAGCATTTTGTATGAGTTCGGTCTGGAGGTTTCGGAACAAAATGGTTTCGACTCTGTCATCAAGGCATCATCAGTGGAGCAGTGCCAGTGCCCAGCTCCATACACCGGACCGTCTTGCCAGCTTTGTGCCTCAGGATATCACCGTGTTCAATCGGGATCTTTTTTGGGAGCTTGTGTCCCATGTGAGTGCAACGGACACTCTGCGACTTGCGACCCAGACACGGGAATCTGTACTGATTGCGAGCACAACACTCATGGAGATCACTGCGAATTCTGCGACGAGGGACACTACGGAAACGCGACCAACGAGTCGCCGTATGCCTGCATGGCCTGCGACTGTCCATCCGCTCCATTCAACAACTTCGCCAAGTCCTGCGATGTTTCCGAAGAGGGACAACTCCTCCAATGTTACTGCAAACCAGGATACACTGGAGACAGATGTGATCGCTGCGCCGCCGGATACTTTGGACAACCACAGCAAGTTGGAGGATCCTGCGAACCATGTCAATGCAACGGAAACAACAACCTCACCGACTCTCGTGCTTGCCATCCAGTCAGCGGAGATTGCTACCTCTGCGATCAGAACACCGATGGAAGACACTGCGAATGGTGTGCTCAGTGGTTCTATGGAGATGCCGTAACTGCTAAGAACTGTTCCTCGTGCGAGTGCGACCAGTGCGGATCTTCTTATTGTGACAACAAGAGCGGAGGATGCGAGTGCAAGACCAACGTGGAAGGAGATTCTTGCGATCGATGCAAACCAGATCACTGGGGATTCTCGAAATGTCTGGGATGTCAGCCATGCCACTGCGGAACCGCTGCATTCAACACTCAGTGTAACGTGGAGAACGGACAATGTACGTGCCGACCAGGAGCCAGTGGATCTCGTTGCGAACATTGTGAGCATGGATACTGGAACTATGGAGAGCACGGATGCGACAAGTGCGACTGTGAAGGAGATCTCTCGATGGGAACTGTGTGCGATGTGAGAACCGGACAGTGTCACTGCCAAGAGGGAGCAACTGGATCCAGATGCGACCAATGTCTGCCGTCTTACCTCAGAATTCCAATCTTTGGATGCAGAAGATGTGACGAATGCGTGCATCACTTGATCGGAGATGTTGACAACTTGGAACTGGAGATTGACGTTCTCGGAACTGCTATCGGAAACATATCGTCCGCCACCATTGTGGGAGCCAGACTCGCCCGGAACAAGAAGGAATTTGCTGATATCAGCGAGATCACTAAGATGCTGAACGACGAGGAGAACTCGTTCGGAAACGTTTTCGGAGATGCTTCGGATATTCTCACCAACTCGACCCAGATCATGCAGAAACTGAACCGCACTAAGAATCACTCTCAAAACGCGGCCGCCACTGCCAAGAATTTGACCGTGAATGGAACTGAGTTCTTGCAAGACATCATGAAGAAAGCGCATCGTGCCCGCATGAGTGTTCGCAACTTGGCCGATATCGCTCAAGCCATCGGATCCTCGTCTCAAGCTGTCAATGTTGACACGAGACTTCTCAAAGAAGCCGAGGATACTTTGATGACTCTTGAGGCCACTTCCGCCGACCCGTACCCGGAAAAGGCCAGCTCTGTTCCTGGAAAACTGGAGGAGATTCAGAAGAAGATCAAGGAAGAATCGGTTCGTTTGGACCTGCAGAAACAGAAACTCGAGTTCGAGAAGACCAAGGCCGAGAACCTCGCCATCTATTTGAACAGCGCCCAGCAACTTCTCAAGGAGTCCAAGTCGAAGGCTGATAAGGCTAACAATGTAAGTTACTTTTTCAGTAGAAGGTTCCAGGCAAAATTATTTTTCCAGCTTGCAAAGATGCTTCAACTCACCAAGGTCCAAAACCTTGTTGCCGCTATCAACGACGACTTGGAACGCGTGGAAACTGCCAAGGGAGAGTTCCAGAAGATCAACGTCGCCATCGGAAACATCACCGAGAACTTGAAGGACAAACGAGAGGAACTGGCACATGCTCTGACCAGTCTCAACGAGACCAGAAACGATGTGGCTGAGGCTACGGAAGCCGCAAAGAAGAGAGTCAGAAGAGATGAGAAACCTGTCGACATGCAACTTGTCAACGCAAAGGCCGAGGAACTGCACCTTCAAGCAACATCTCTTCGTCAGACATTCGACAGTTCCAAGGACAATTCTGACCAAGCTGTTGAGGCCGCCAACGCCTACACCAATCTGACAGAGACACTGAAGAGTGCCAAGGAAAAGATCGATAAGGCATACGAACTACTTGCTGATGAAGAAGGACAAGTTGAGGACATCAGAGTTGCCAATCAGAAATTGGGAGCCGAATCAAAGGCGAAGATTGCCGATTTGGAGAAGAGTGTGAAGGACGATCTGAAGGAAGTTGAGAAGATGAAGAGACAGCTCGAACAGTTGACCGAGTTTGCCGGAAAGCTGAACAAGAGAAAGGACGCCTTCAAGGCTGGAATTCCAACGTACAACAAGGAGACTTTGGGTCAGATTGACGAGAAGATCAAGCAAGTGGAAGATCTGAAGGCCGAGATTGATGGAGTCATCGAAGAGACCCGCACCAAGATTGCTGAAATCGCTGGAAAGGCAGAAGAGATCACCGAGACGGCGAACAGTGCCATCGAGGGAATCAAAATGGCTCGCAGAAACTCAGTCCAACTCAACAAACTCGCTCCGATCGTTGCTTCCAAGTTTGAGGAACTCAAGAAGCTCTCAGCCGCAAGAAGTGGAAAGGTCGAGTCGATCAGTGACAAGGTCTCGCAGATCAAGGAAATGATCGCTGTTGCCCGCGATGCCGCTAACCGAATCAAGTTGGGAGCTCACTTCGAGAAGGGATCTTCTCTCGATTTGAATGTCAAGCAAAGAGTTTCCCGTTCCGCCGCTCACACTGATATCTCATTCCACTTCCGCACCGAGCAAGAACATGGTCTCCCTCTGTTCTTCGGAAACGAAGAGACAGCTGTTGGAAGCCGTGCCGTGCCAACTGCTGACTTCGTGGCTGTTGAGATCGAATATGGTCGTCCAAAGGTTACTGTTGACCTTGGAGATGCACCAGTCGTCGTTAAGCTTGAGACGCCAGTGAACGATGGACTCTGGAGAAGAATAGTCATTGAGCGCATCGGAAAGACTGTCAACGTGACTATTTCCAAGCCAAACAGTGTGGAAATTGCCGAGTCGAAGAGTTCTGTTGCCAGTGGAAACAAGAGCGTGCTGAACTTGCATCAAGACATCTCCAAGCTGTTCGTCGGAGGAATCCCACCAACTTCTAGAGTAAGTAATGCAGCATCTAGGTCATTCAAACTGTATCTTTCCAGATCTCTCGCGACCTTCATAACAGAGACTTCGTCGGAGACATCGAGCAGTTGAAGCTGCACGGAGAACCAATCGGACTGTGGAACTCCCGCAAGAATGGTTCATCCAATGTGAATGGTGCTCAGAAGAAACCGAAGCTGACTGATAACGCCGAAGAGCTCTGTTAGTTTAATGATTGTTTTCGGCCCTCATGTTCATTTTCAGCGATCTCTCTCGATGGAGAAGGATACACTTCCTACAAACCAACTCACTGGAACCCGCGCAAGGCAACCAAGATTTCCCTGTCCTTCCTCACCTTCTCCCCGCACGGACTTTTGTTCTTTGTTGGAAAAGACGTAAGAATCATTCTTAAATAATTTCAATTAGTCTTATCATTTTCCAGCGCGATTTCATGTCTCTGGAACTTTCCGAAGGAGGTGTCAAGCTCTCCGTCGATCTCGGATCAGGTGTCGGCCAATGGACCACCGAATCTTCAAGCTACAACGATGGCAAATGGCACACTGTTTCCATTGTCAGAGAGGAAGTCAGTTTTTGGATAGCTGATTCTTTGTTTACCATTTCCCCTTTTTCAGAAGCACGTCAAAATTTCGATTGATGGAGAAAAGGAAGTTCTCGAAGGAGATGTTCCGGGAAGCGAATCGGACATGTCTGTCACCGAGTTCCTGTACATCGGAGGAACACCATCCGGCCTCAACATCAGAACCACCATTGTTCCACTTCGCGGATGCATAAAATCAGTGAAATTGGGATCAGATGAGGTGGATTTGGAATCGAGTCACGCATCGAAGGGAGTCAGAAGTGGTTGCCCGATCAACACAGTCCGCACCGTTTCCTTCTTATCCGACAGAACAACTGCTGCCTTCCCGAATATCACGGAACTGTCTGACGATGTTTCTGTGACTTTCAAGTTCAAGACCAAGGAAATCAGACAGTTATCTAGCTTGTTCACTATCAATGATGACGAAGACTCCGTGCTCATTCTGACAATCAACGAAGATGGAATTCTTACTGCTAGCAGTGGAGAGGATATTGCCACTCTTGAGCTGGCTGCTTCTCCAGATGAGAAATGGCACTACGTCTCCATCCGCAAGACCCGTCACGTCATCAGACTCGACGCAGATGACTCCTTCTCGAATGAAGTGGCTCGCAAACATGCCGACGACTCCAATCCTGACGCCAGCTTCCTCTCGGCTTCTTTCGGAAAGAACGGAGAGACCAACTCGTTTGTTGGATGCGTCGGGGACGTCACTCTCAACGGAAAACTTCTCGACTTCGCCAAGTCAGAAATTAAGGAGATTGCACTGAACGGATGCTCATTGAGCGACGACGAAAATGCCCTTACCACCACCGGAGCTCCACAGACAACTGCCGCTCCAGTGGAACCATCGGAAGACACCGGAGCTGCCGTTCTGCCAGTTGATGAGGACGAGGAGACAACCACGACGACTGAGGAACCAACTCAGTCTCCAGCAGAGGTAGGCTTTGTTTGATTCAGCAATAGAATAGAAATTAGTTTAATCTGCACCCTTTCAAGACGAAAGACTCGGCAATTTATGCCCCAACGGCAAAAAGAGAGTCAAACTACGAAAACCATGACCAGTTTGAGTCCGTTACCATTGATACAGTAAGACTGCTTGATACCAACCAACCCTCAGTTACAAACACAACATATCTCGCTTACTTTTATGTTCAACCGACCTTCCTCAGTTCATTTAATCCCTCAAGCTTAACCCCTAGTAAAACTTATTTTTAGTTCTAAAAATTCTCTAGTTCTGAGCTGAAATTTAACATTTTCAGGTCCGACCGGATGGTCATTGCGCTCTTTCCCAAGATGCCATTGATAGCTTCGAAGGTGCTTCTGGATTCAACTTCGGAACGCAGCCACACAGCAGAATCGAGTACGATGTCCTCCCCGACGCCATTGACAAGAGCGGAGAGTTCACATTCAACATCCGCCCAACCTCGACATCCGGAATCGTATTTATTGCAACCAACAGGAGAACGGATCATATCGCAGTGCTGCTGGAGAACGGAAGAGTCGTGTTCACTTACGACAGTGGAGCCGGACGGTTCTCGCTCAAGTCGGAGAATTCGATCATCGACGGACGCTGGCACAGCATCAAGGCATCTCGTCGCGGAAATTCTGCTCATCTGATCGTCGACGACGACTCTTATGAATCGGAAGGAGCCGCCAATCAGAATGAAAATCTTATCGAGATACTCCCACCATTCTACTTCGGAGGAGTTTCAGCAGAGGTTGCCGGATTCGTCAAAACTCTCTTCCCGGGATTGCGTGTTCAATTCAGTGGATGCATCAAGGACTTCAAGTTGAACGGAAAGAGTTTGGACAACGGAAAGGAGTTCGGAACGGAACAGTGCTCTCAGTTCAGCGAAGAAGGAATGTATTTCGGAAAGAACGGAGGATACGCAATCGTGAAGAAGGAATACGAAGTTGGACAGGAATTCGGAGTCGACGTCGAGATCAGACCAAGAATGAAGGACGGAGTCATCTTCTCTATTGGAGTTCTCGAGTATATCACTGCTGAGTTCGTCAACGGATCCATCAAGGTTACTGTGGACGGCGGTCGTGGACCGGAGAGTCTTGTGCATAATCCGTCTACTGAGAACGAATTCTGCGATGGACAGTGGTACAACTTCAAGGTTTGTCTTGTTTGTTTCTGTTCTATGTATTCATTTTCTATATTACAGGTCCTAAAGAAGAAGAATCTGCTGACTGTCTCCGTCAACGCAAAGGCGCAAATCAAGGTGCTGAAGAAGGCCAAGGCAGACATTCTGACCAAGGATCCTCTGTACTTCGGAGGAATGCCCGATGGCGTCAGCAACAAGGGACTCTCCTCCACCAAGTCGTTCGTCGGATGCGTCCGTTTCAACAGCTTCGGACTCAAACCAAACCGCAAGATCCGTCGCAAGAAGCAAGTCGAAACCGAGAGCTTCGACATCTTCGGTGATATTAGCCGCGATGGTTGCCCAACGAATTAATCTGTTCCTTTTTTTGTTTAAATTTTCTTTTCTTTCTTTATTTGCTTTAACTTCTCTTTCATTCGGTAAAATAATTGATAAAATATAATTGATATTGAACTGGATTCGAATCAGATTTAAATATATTTAGCGAAATGTAATACTGAGAGATCGATGAACGATGCGACAGGACGGTTAGTCGGAGTCGTCGGCCTTCTTCTTGATGGCGAGACGAGCCGACGGCGGAGCTCCGATCATTCGACCATTGGTTGGACGTTTCGGGGCAGATGCGTCGTCCGAGTCGCTGTCAGCATCGCTTGCTTTCTGAAAAGAGCATTGATATTGCAGCTTCTGAATGGATATCGTTTACCTTTGCCTCCTCCTCGTCGGAGCTTCCATCCTTCTTGGATTGAGTAGCTTTGCGTTGAACTACTTGTCTGTAAGCATACACTATTTCTATACCGTCTTGACTAATTCACCTGGATGGCTTAGCGGTTTTTCCCCCAGTCTTGGCCGAAGTCTTCTTGGCCTTCTTCTTCTTGTTTCTTCCCGAATAGTCGGCGTCGTCTTCGTAACTTCTCTTGTTACGCTTTTCCTTGGTCTTCGCCGCCTTCTTATCCTCAACGTCCTCATCCTCATCGGCCTCGTATTCCTCAGCATCTTCCTCTTCATGCTCCGATTCCGGATCAGCCTTCTTCCATGCCGATTGACGAGTCGGACGACCGCTACGAGTGGTCGCAGCAACGGCCTTGCTTGGTGGGCTCGTATCCTTCTCGCCCTCCCTAAAAACATGTTGCAGACGGAGAAGACGCTCATTGACTTACTCCTTCTTGACCGTCTCCGATTCGGCAGCTTCGACGATCTTCTCACCTCTCTTAGATCTCGGCATTTCTGAAACAAAAAACACGAATAAAACTGTTCTGATCAGCTAGCATCGGATCGGCATCGGAGCATCGGAAGCATGACAAGTATCAATACGAAACGAGTGCCATTTGTGTTGTCGGTTCATATCGGGTGCAAGTTTCTACGCAGTCTCCAGCCGACGCTTTCCTAGGCCACGACCCTCTATGGCAACCCAACCCGAGAAGAAGTTACTAGCGTTTGAAATGCAATAAAAGATACAATAACATGATCGAGATCAGTGCGACCAATAAGAAACACATGGTGTTATCAAAAAGTGAATTCTTCCATTTGCGGAGAAAACAAACCAACGATCACCAATAAACACTGGCACGTGTTAGTAAGTGACTGCAAGAGTGAGATGGCAGGGACAAGAACTGAATTTGCATATCTGCATTGGCGAGAAAAAGCCGTTAATACGTCTCAAAAATCGATACGAGCCGTCGGTGCGACGCGTTCATATAGCATCTCTCTGACACACTGTGAGAATGAAAGTGTCGGGGTGCGAGGGGAGAGAATGGGCACGCGCGTGTGTACAGATGTATACATATGAGCGGTGAAGTAAGTAGTCGGATTGTGGGGCAAAGCAGGAGCATGCGGCGGGCGGGCGGGCCTTCAGTTGCCATGGACACCTTCTGAAACCCGCAATTACACCAGCTGTCGGTCGGGATACGGGAGAAGAGGTGATACGGAAGAGTTGGGGAAGAAACGGAGCAGAGCTTAATGAAGGGGAAGGAAAGGACACAACAAAGACAAGGGATGGAGAAGAGCGGAGAGACGGCAGACGGACAGACAGAGATCCTAATTTGACTCGTGCTGGTTGAAGATGTGAAAAGGAGCAAGTAGGTAGGGAAGAGAAAGAGAGAAGAGTACGAAGCTGATGGCTCACAGATGCAGATTTGAAAAGAGCTCACGAGATGAGCGGACATGAAGGAATGTGCAGGGAAGATTGTGAGAAAAGACCGGGCGGGTGGGCTCTGTGCAGAGAATCTGATATTTACAACACGATTCGGTTGTAAACTGTTGGATAGTTTTGCCAACTTCAATTATGTTTTATATGTGGAGAAGACAGAAAACGCAATCGAAAAATCCATTAGCAAAGCTGCTCTTGACAATTCCTGCAAAAACGATAAATTCCATTACATTTTTGTCGGGGAAAAGTGTGAATCTAAAGAACTGTAAATGTTTTTTCTCGGAACATCTTTGGGAACATTTCTTGTGTAATCATTCATCTGTCTTGCATGATATGTGTCTTCTAGTCAGGAACCCATCAGATCAAAATACGGGCATACTATCTCAAGAAGCTTTCGTTGTGTACTTGGTAACCACGCTGATCAACAACTGATAGACCATCGCGACCCGTATTTTCTGTCCGATCTACTTTGCACTCGAGACCTTTTGGCGGTAAAAATGTTTGCAACTCTTTCAAACTGTTCAATGATCGTACCTAATTGTAACGAGAGTAAGGCTTTGGCCAACTGAGACCGAATCAGTGTCCCACACGTGTTCCCCGGCTGATAACCCGACCATTGAACAATTTGAGGCGCCTGCATCTTTGTAGTTTCATGTGGCACGGCGGTCAACATCGTGGTGGTAGGTATCATCATTGAACAGTTCGAAGCCCCGCCCCCATGGGTACAAAAGGAAATCCTTGAACCGTTTGGACAATACTCGAGTCTCGAGATTGATCTGCACGATGGGAAACAAACGCGTTGCCGTCATTGGCGCTGGAGCTTCCGGACTGCCGTCTATTCGGTGAGAGCATTCAGAAAATGAAAATCTTACTGTACATCTCTTTCAGACATGGTCTTCTCTACGGTGCTGATGTCACTTGCTTTGAAGCTTCGGATGACGTTGGAGGTCTTTGGAGATACAAGTCTCATGAAACAAAAGGTACGCATCGCCATGCCGAGCAGTTCCGCATCTACTCCATTTCAGAATCATCTGTTATGAAAACGACTGTCATCAACACCTCGAAAGAAATGACTGCTTACTCGGATTTTCCTCCCCAACCGCAGCTCGCCAACTTTATGCACAACAACGAGATGCTCAATTACCTGAAAGGTTACGCCGAGCACCACGGACTTATGAAACACATCAAACTTCGGCATCGTGTGCTCAATATCGAGAGATCAAAGGACTATGAGAACGACGGAACTTGGAAGGTGTCCTATGAGACTCCAGGAGGGAAAGTCGTCGAGGAGCTGTTCGACGGTGTTCTCGTCTGTTCCGGTCACCATGCGATCCCTCACTGGCCCGCTCCTTTCCCAGGACAAAACGAGTTCAAGGGACGCATTGTTCACTCTCACAGCTACAAGGATCACAGAGGATACGAAGACAAAATTGTCGTCGTCGTTGGAGTCGGAAACAGTGGAATCGATGTGGCAGTTGAGCTGTCACGCATTGCCAAGCAAGTCTACTTGGTCACTCGTCGTGGAACGTGGCTGATCCCGAAACTTGAAACTCGTGGGCTGCCTTTTGATGTCATTATGAACACGTGAGTTTCCCCTCTGCATTTCCATTTCCGAACCTTATTTCAGTCGTTTATTCTCTCTTTACAAACTGCTTCCGCAATCTCTGCTGAACTCCCTTGTCGAGTACCGCATCAACCAGCGAACTTGCCACGACCTCTACGGACTCAAGCCAACTCATCGTGTCTTCTCTGCTCATCCCTCCCTCAACGACGAACTTCCCAACAGAATTGCCAACGGAACGGTCAGAATCAAGCCGAACATCAAGAAATTCGATGGGCATTCCATCCATTTCGAGGATGGAACTACAGTTCCACATGTAGATGAAGTCGTTATGTCTACGGGATTCTCGTTCGAATTCAACTTGATCGAGCACGGAAAACTTGTGCCAGTGTCCGAGAATGAAGTCGATTTGTTCAAGTACATGTTCCCGGTGGCCACTTCCGATCACAATTCACTGTGCATCATCGGACTCATCCAGGTAAGCTTCAGGAAGAACCACGAGTCCCTAAACGTCATTTTGCAGCCATTCGGATCCATTATGCCTGTTTCCGAACAACAAGCGCGCGTTTTCTTTGCCAACTTGGTTTCCGGAAACAACATCATTCCGAGAAAGACACAGATGACTGCCGATGTTGCTGACAAAAAGGAAGCAATGGCCAAACAGTTTGTCAAATCCAGAAGACACACCATCCAGGTTGACTACATCCCGTACATGGACGAACTTGCCGAACTCATCGGCTGCCAAGTTCCGATTCTGAAGTCATTGTTCACGGACCCTCTTCTGGGTCTTCGTCTTTTCTTCGGTCCCAATGCCGGCTACTGCTATCGTCTGGCCGGACCGCATCCCTGGAATGGTGCCAGAACTGCCATCATGACCATTGATCAGCGTGTCCGTCAGGCAACTACATCCAAACCAGCACCTACCAACTACGTTGTTCCTTTCCTGGTTTCTGCTTTAATCCTGTTTGTCATCCTTTACTTTGCCATGTAAAAACTCAAGATATTTGTATAAATGAAGCATTCATTAGGAGGATTATGCATATTTTCCCTGTTCAATTACTGAACTGGTACGGACGATCTTGCGGTGTCTTGTAGGTTACAGCGAAAAGACGTCCGTTCTGAATGGAAACGTCGAGAGTCGTGTCGCCTTTCTCAAAGTAGACTTTCTCTTTCTGGCTCTCGTCGTCCAGATGAATTTCCCATTGGTTCACTTCTCTTTCCCCTCGAACCCATTGCTTTCCAAACTGCACCAAGTCACTGATCTTCGCATGATTCTGTCCTTCTATGTACACATCGGCGCCTTTCAACTGGATCAATTTCTCACTGGAGAGACCGTTTTTGTATTCTTTGGTTTGACGAACAACCAGATGATTCGTCTGAAATTTTCCTGATAAGTTGAAAAAAAACTGCCAAAAACTAACATTGACCAGAGCTTCAAACTCGAAGTTTTCCTGATTCAGAAGAGCTCTTCCGCCAACAACCACTTCATACTGCTCCCTGCCCATTTCTTTTCTGAATCCATCGGGAATCGTGAAAGCGGCACTCGGATGCTCGACAACCCATTTGATCTTCTTTGGTTTCTGAGTCGTGGATCCAATGATCAGAGAGAATTTGGGTTTCATCTGACTGCAAAGGTTTTCCTGAAAGCAACTTTCCGTTCTTTTACAAAAGAAAGGACACCCACAAAAATGAGTTCATCGACGGGATATCTCTTCAGAATATACTCGAATTGTTGTCCCAAATGTCTGGTGATGGAAGCTGATTCATAGTTTCTTTCAGATGGTTCTCCTGAATAACGAAGACGTGAACTCGTGTTCCATCATCAGAAACGCACCTTCGAAGAAGGGTTTGATTTGCTTGTAGATCACCTCTTCTCTCAAATTCACACTTTTGTTCATATAAATGAAACTTTGCCATTCCTTCTCTCCGTCGTTTAGGGATACTCGAAACTTTCCGTATTCTACTGGCTTCTGAATATCAAACTCTCGTTTTCTATAATCTAATTTCATTCGTTCTTATACTCACCCTGAAATACTGAATCTCAATCAAATTTGCGGCTAGAGTTACAGAGCCGAAAGAAAAAAAGAGGAATGTGAGAAGAAGCATGGGAATGTGCTCTCGGGAGCCAAATTATACACTGAGTGGCGAGAGGATCCATCGAAAAGCTGGGTTGTCTCTGCGTCTCTCCTTCTCGAATGCTCTCTCGCTCAGTTCGTTTTCCAGGAGAGAACAAATGTTGGGAGAAAAGAGTGCAGTGATGCTCAGCACATGTTCCAGAAATCTATACACATGCAAGAGAAAGGATCGATCCGAGAGAGAAAGAAACATGCTCTGGATGAATTGCAAAGGAAAGAACAAAGCTCAATTGGTCCACATATCTCCACTTCCTTGTTCGCTTTCGAGCAGTTCGACTCGACATTCCTCGTGATCTTAATCAAGTTTCCCACCGCAAACTGCTGACTGAGCAGTGCACTTTCGAGAATATCATTCCGCTTCCATATTCCCACCGCATAATCATCTGCCCTTTCCGGTTCGTAAGATCAACTATACACTACGAAGACTACAAGATCAGGCCTTAATCTGGCCATGTTCAAGAGTTCAGCTTCGATTCCCATGGTCATGCGGCTGAAACTTGCGGGCTTCCGTTCTGTGGTTTGTGATGTTGTCGCTCAGATTCGATTCTAGCCATGGCAACCAGAGCAGTATAAAAGGACAGCGGACGGCGCCAAGAGTCAGTTGCCTCGTTGCTGCTACCCAACCATGTGTAAGTTGTTCATCTCCCTCTGCTTTCTGATGTTTTCCATTTTCTTTCAGCGAAGGAAGAATTCCAAAAGCTTCATGATGAGATGAAAGCCCTGAAGATCGCGGGCAAACACGAGGAGTTTTCGAAGAAGTTCGCGGCTAAGGGAGCCATCTTCATGGGTCCTCTTCACGATCCGGTCGACGCCGATGGTGCCGTCAAACTGGCTCAAAACGAGAAGATGGCTGGGCTGATGAAGTCGGATCTGGTTGTCAAACTCGACGAAATCACCCAAATCGGAGATATCGTCCTCGATCGATGCTCTCTGACTGTCAAGTTGCCGTCGGGTGACAAGACCGGATGGAGTCTGACCGTCTGGGTCAAGGAGGACGGATCTTGGAAGATCCGCAGCGCGTGCGTCACCTTCAAGGCACCGATTCCCCAATAATCAATGACTCTTGTCGATGATTTGTATTTCCTTCGAGAAATAAATCTTGTTAACAAAAGACGTGTTTGAATTGCGGAGAATTCTTTAAATTGCCTACCTGTTTAATGACAGGTTCTCGTTACATGCAATATTGCACGAGGATGATCAAAGCATGTATGTAGTTTGGTAAATGCCAGCAAAAGGTTTCCATAACTGCCATGAGAAACTCTGTGATTTGCGAGATGCATTTGCAAACGAGAAATGGATGGAAACAGCTGCTCTCAAAAATACATAGAGGGATCTAGTTTCTATGTTTGGAACAAATTATTCTTAACCCAATATACTTAGAAAACCAGAGCAGAAAGAGCAGCTATTCAGACGAGTAATCGAGTTGAGTCACTCTATCACGGGAAATCAGGGAACGGCGTCATTTCCTTCTTGAAGGCGATTGCCTCCACCTCGTATTGACCCGAATCGTTGGTGATATCTCTTATGATACGGTAGTGGCATGTGCTGGAAAAAGACGATGATCAAAGAAAGCGGCAGAGGAAGATCACCTTCCGATGTCACAGAGAGTCGTGATCGTCAGTGTCAAGTCGACTCTCTTCTTGTCGTTAGTGCAGTCATGACTGAAGTAGACTTTCGGTTTGTATCCAGCCGAAAGCATCTCATCGCCGTTCATTGCTCCGTCCATGGAGAAACTCTGTCTGCCCGTTTTGACTTTCATTATCTTCGGCTGCGAAATCTGATCTTCGCTGGATCTGGAAGGAAAAATAGAAAACAAATTTAAAAAACAAGTGACTTACAGGATGCTGTCCACTTCCCACCACTCAGCTCTCAAATTGTAGTCTCCTCTTTCTTCGAAGTTGCAGAAAAGAGTGATGTCGAACTCGAAGTGATCCCAGGCGGAGATGCCGACGGCAAGGAGCACGAAAAGGGGGAGAACACGGAACATTTGGGAACACTCGGGATGGAAGTGATATCCTCGGGAAGATTTGCAGCCCTTGGGAGGGTAATGTGTCAGATCAGATCAAGTTTCACGTGTTTTGTTGTTTTTATTCTGTTTGACCTCTAAAGAAAGCAGAATGCCACGTCACTGGATTGTTCCACGTATACAGCCAAGTCAGTCTGCTAGAAGAGTGGCAGTCAGTATCAGTTGATTGTTTCTTCGGAATGATCCGTGCTCTTCTGCTCCTTTCCGTTCTCCTCGCCGTCGGTGTCTCCGCCTGGGATCACTTCGAGTTCGACATCACTCTGTTCTGCAACATCCAAGACAGAGCATCGTACAACATTAAGATTGAGTGGTATGACCATGATACTATGTGAGTTGAAGAAGGCACAAACCGTAGATTGGCTATGTGCAAATTTATTTAGATCGTCGTATGATCAGATCTGCATGCCAAGGACAATGAAAGTGAAAACCGGAAAATACAGTTTCTCAATGAGTGGAGCATTGAATGGCGACGAATATAAGTCTGATGGATACAAGCCAATCGCCTACATCAGCCATGACTGCACTAATGACAAGAAGAAAGCAGACCTGATACTGACAATCACGACGCTCTGCGAAATGGGAAGGTGAGCGAGACCAATTTAGTGATTTTTAGGACTCTATGCTGACTTGAATTGTGTATTTCAGTGGTTGTCATTACCGTATCGTCAAGGATATCACAAATCTCCAGGGGTCTGTTTCGGAAGCACCGGAGGACTTCAAAAAGGAAATGACACCGTTCCCCGACTTCCCGTGAATGGGGATAGTACTCGTTCGAATAGATAAAGTGTCAATGCGTGACTAGTTTATTGAGACTGAATATGAATTGCAAATTCTACAATTGTGAGACAAATTTTTTGTAGACTTCAACGATTGTGTCCAGGTTCTCGTCGTTGACGTTCCAGTTGAGCACCATTCGGATCCGCTTCGCATCGAAAGTCATAGCTAGAACGTCGTGCTTTTGGAAGTGTTCGTTGAGCTGTAATCACTGTTGTTTCATGTATTAGAATCAACACTACCTCCTGAACAGTGACTCCGTTCTCGCAGTGAATCAGGACCATGTTGGTAATATCATTTTCCTTGGAAAAGACTTTCTGAAAACGACAGGAAATTGAGGATCTAATAAACATGTTTTACATTTTTCAATGCTTCAGGAGTGGCATCGTTGATCATCTTCGACAGTTTCTTGGCTCTCTCGTGATCAGCACGGATCGTGGTGTCTGCATGATCCAGAGCAACATGGGCGGCCGCTGCGAGCACTCCGCTCTGTCTCCATCCACCTCCCAACGCCTTCCGACTGTGTCTCGCACGGTCGATAAAGTCCTTTGGTCCGACGATGATCGAACCGACCGGAGCTCCGAGTCCCTTGGAGAAGCACATCTGCACAGTGTCGGCGTAGGAGGCAATGTCAGCGACGCTAGTATTCGACGCGATCGCTGCATTGTAGATTCTGGCACCGTCCATATGGACCTTCAGATCACGACGTTCGGCAAGAAGCTTCACAGCTCTGAAAAATTCATGAATGATGGGGGATGCTTGATTTATTCAAAAACCTCATCCACTCGATTGGCAGCGCTTTTCCACCCGTGTAGTTATGGGTGTTCTCAATGCAAATCAGCTTCGATGCTGGCATATGGCAGTCCTGAAATCGTGAAATGTGAACATTTCAACAGAGGGAGAGAGTCGCTTCTCTCTCCCATAGCTTACTTATTCGTTTTCCACCATATCAACCCTTTCTCAGTCTTTCTCTCTCTACTCCCATTCCCACTAAAATTGCTATAAATCTTACAGATATACCCGTCACTTCCACGTCATAACTCTCATCTTTTACTTCAACATAACCTCCCTTGACACGAATAGCCTGCTCGATATCCTCCAAATCCATCGTTCCGTCTGATTTCACCTCTAATGTCGTGGCAGAAATACCTGTCAAATCTTATCGTTTGAACAAATGATTAAAACAAGGTTACCTGCAAGTTGTGCATAATTTCCTTGTTCCCAGCGATGAATGTGATTGTAGCGGCCGACGATGATCTCCTCGCCACGCTGGCAGTGAGCCATGATTGCCAACAGGTTGCCCATTGTTCCGCTGACAACGAAAAGACCCGCTTCCTTCCCGAAGATCTCGGCGCATCTCTTCTCGAGTCTCGTCGTCGTCACGTCTTCTCCGTACACATCGTCGCCAACTATCGCTTCTGCCATGGCTCTTCGCATTTCGGCCGACGGAACGGTCACCTGTTTGGGAGATGGAGAGTGAAATTGGGATTCAAGAGGGATCTTACGGTATCCGAACGCAAGTCGATGCTTTTGTGAGTTTTGTTGGATTTCTGAGTGTACGCCGCTGGCTGGAATCATTGGAACTAATACTTTGAAACTTGGATATCTCACCGTATCGAGTAGATCAGTTGAAGTCGAAATGGAGCCCATTTTGGTCGAAAAGCGGCGAAATGAGGCTGGAAAAGAAAGATGAGAAGATATAAAAATGGAAGTTATGATGACAATTCGTCTAACTTTTGATCTCGATTCGCAATCGGAAACTGCCAAGGGCAAGTATAGTGAAGTGTCGAATAGATGACATCTGGCGGCCGATATCAGCCAGTCTCTCCTATCAGTACTGCTGCGCCGATGCAACTGATTGCAGGCGGGAGCATGATAACACGCAGATCAAACATTGACCCATCACTTACCATTTCCGAGAGCTAAAACCCGTCGAGTGAGAAGCGAATTCATCTGAAACGTGGCGCGTTTTTCAAGAATCTTCGAGAATGAAACTGACAAAAATTACCGATAAACCGCCGACTTTTTTCGAAAAGATTCTAGAAATGAACACCGAACAAATGGTCGATTGACGTTTTATTCATTCACAGGCTGTACAAAATTTCAACAAGGTTGGGTAAATAGTGAAAATGGTGAAACAATTAGCAGTGTATAGATTTGGATACATTAGTAGAACAGAGCTGCGATTTGATGGCCTAGCTCCCAAAGTCCTCCAGATTGTTGAGCTCTTGGCACTTCTTCTTCAGACTGTCGATCGTTTGTTGTTGCGCGACAAGCATTCTGGTGCTTTCTTGCTGATCCTGAAAACTGATTCTAAGTGTTATTGTGATTCCTATAAACTATAGACTACGTTAGAAAACTTCAAATGAAAATTGTGAGAAAAAACCGCACCTCATGCAATGCACTAACGATAATCTCCTTATTGCTCGATTCTTCTTTCACAAGTTTCAACTCCTCGCGTACTCCCTCCAGTTCTTTGCGTAGTTTTCTGATCTGAAAAGTCATTCATTGTTTTCGACTTTAAACTTTTTCAAAAATGACCTCTTCCTCGAGTCTATTCGAGTACTCTCTCGAGTCTGACAGCTGACGAGCGATCAACGATGCTGGCGGATCGAAAGCAGCACCTCCTCGCGCCTCTTGAAGGGTTGCTTCGGCCATTTTACGAAGGTCAGTTTGTTCGAGACGACGCGCAACTTCCTCATCAAGCTGGTCTCTCAGTTTCGCATTCTCTTCGAGAAGTCGATCAACTGCAGTCTTCGAGTCTCCATAAGACACATTGGTGTTTTTCTCGGCGCTCTGCTTCCAGAGATTGGCAGCCTGTTGGCTTTGAGCCAATTGAACTTTGAGCTCATCGATGAACTTGTCTTTTTCGATGATAACTTTCTGGGTGCTTGCCTCGGATTCTTGCATCTTCAGAACAAAGTCGTTTTTCATGATATCAATCTTCTCATTCAGCTTCTTTCTCTCCGAGTCAGACTGAAAACCTTTTGTTTTGCAATAAAAAATTGAGTTGGATTACTCACTTCCGACTCCAGAGCAGCTTTCGCCTTCAGCAGAGTCGAGTTCTCCAACTTTCCAATCTCCTTGTTGATCGCATCTTTTTGCTCGAGTTCGGCAATTTTTGATGCTTGAGCGTGAAGCTTAAACTATGGTTTCAAATCAAAACTTTCTCAGCTTATTTACCTGGGTCTTCAGTTCACCAACCATCAGAAGAGAAGTTCTCAAGGCAGCCTCGGTTGATTCAACGTCAGCGACATTAACCAGCGAAGCGGTGGCTGAGCACATGGCCTCGGAGATAATCGACATGTTCTGAAGGGTTGGCTCTCCTGGAGATAGTGGACGAACAATGGAAGCTTGCGGAGTAGACATTGGAGTTGACTCCTTCAGTGTCTCTGTCAGAAGAGGAGTTTCCACCAGCGAAGCGACTGGAGTCAGGTCGTCTTTCAAAGATTCCGGAGCAATGGACCCAATCGGTTCCGGAAAGCTGGGAGCATCTCCAGCTGCCGGAGGTCCCATCATCAACGTGGAGATGGGCTCGAGTTTAATGCTCTTTTGGATGGTCCAGCATTGGTCTTCTTGTTCTTCGTCGTCAGCTGAAATGTACCAACTAAAAAAGATTTCGCAATTAGTCTGTTGCGAAACAATGATGCAAACTACTAACAATAAGGAATAACAACTAGACACTAATAAATTTTGAATTGGTTTGAAGTTTATGAAAATAGAGACCATGAACTAAATTGGGTTTTCCTTTTTCCAAAAACAGGAAGATACTCACCGTCTCCTCTCTCGATAATCTCAAATTCCTCATTGGAGAGCGAATCCATCGGGTCGTTCATCTCGACCTGGAATGAAAAAATGAGAAAAAAGGTAACGAAGTAAATAGGGTATTATTGAAAAAAAAATGCAATGCAGTAAATACGGGAGAATCGCGTGACGGGAATGTAAATACAAGCCCCTATCGACTGGTTACTGCTAGCAAGAGACGGGACTGATTTCGAAACATTCGGGTCGTGGTCGGTGTAAAAATCGACCGAAGGACGACCGAATCATGTGTTTGCCGTCGAGTGAGTCAGCCAACTCGGAGACGCAGATTCGACTGCAAAACAGCTGATTCGGGTGGCTACTGGACTTTCACTGGGTCCAGCGGCGTCGATTTCAATGAAGATTCGATTGATAGTAATGTTCTTTTCAAAAGAAAAATCAACGCGCGGGTTTCTAATGTTCCCCGTCAAAATGTTTCATATCTAATGGTTCCCTTAACTGAAATCCAGAGACTCTAAAAAATTTTGAGCTCGGTGCATGCTGAAAACATTTAAGGCATAAATATTCATAATAAAAACCAGAACTCGGAGAAAAGAAATAAATGAGAAGAAACTCGAGGAAAACGGAGAAAAAGAAAGAAATCAGCGGGGTCTCACTCGTCAAGTGGCTGAAATTTTACGGCGACGTAAATATCCTACACTTTTTGGCAGTCGTTGAAAACGCGCTCCACCGAACTTCTATTTTAGGCGGGAAATTTGAATAATGTGTTTTCAAAA
>LR570211.1:0-11188 GCA_900536345.3 Caenorhabditis sp. 39 LS-2015 | reverse complement strand
GACACAAACTGCACATCGGTTCCGATCGCGCTCCATTTTAATCATTGTGGGAAAATAAATTGGCTGCTTAGGCTGAGTATTCAACGAGACACGCTTAAGCTCATTTAAATTTTAGACCAACCCGCTTTAACGTGTCTCGTTGAATACTCAGCCAACAAAATCAAGCAGCCAATTTATTTTCCCACAATGATTAAAATGGAGCGCGATCGGAACCGATGTGCAGTTTGTGTCTCCGTGTTATTCGACGAAAAGTCGACTTTGACGCCGATTTTCACGTTGCGGTTACTCGACTAAGGTTGAGAAAGTCGAAAGTCGACGTCGAATTAATCGACTTTAGTCGAGAAAGTCGAGAGTCGATTTTCAACAGAAAACCGCGTTGACGCCGCACTCTAGTTGAAAGGCGTTTAACACATTGGCTAAATTTGCGTTTTCTAGGCCAAGTAAATAGCTCATTTCGCCAGAAAATAGTAATAAAAATCGTTTTTTGGCTAAGAAAATTACGTCTAGAAGAATCACGATATATAAAACAATGACCCAAAAATAAATTTTAGAATAAAAATAATATAAACAAAATTTAGAATTGGATAGTATTTACTGGCAATAAAATGGACGTTTTCATTAAACATTGATTTGCAAAGTATTTCAGGAATTTTTCCCAGCTCAGAGAAGTTATGCCGCAGTCACTACTTTTTCAGATTTAGTGTCTTCTCGCTGTAATAACGCAAACATGACTTGCACGGTTTCATCAAGACCGTATTCCGGATTCCAACCCCAATCGTGTCTTGCTTTGCTGTCATCGAGAGAGCGAGGCCACGAATCAGCTGAACAAATGCATTATTTTCTTTTTGTATTACAACTTTTCACAGATTACTGTTGTCAGTGTGATAAATACCAAACTACTCATTTATATTTTTATTCAATTAACGTTTATTAACAGTTTCACGCGAAGAAGTAATACCTCCTAGCGACGCTTATCATCTACGGCCCTCACCACAAATTAAAAGTTTTCAGCTGTGTGTCATCATTTTTCCCTTTTTGTGGCTGTGGGGCCGTGGACGATGAACGGCACTGCGTAACCTAGGCCATATTACTTTTTCGCACCACTACATTTTTAAATCGTTCTCGGTAAAACCTCGGTTGTCTGCCATTTTGTACGCCAGATGTTATTACTATCTGTTTTTCAAATGGGGACAGTTGGGCTTTGGGGGTGGAGCTTGGGTCTCGCCACGCGTAAGCGCAGTGAGCGCACCTGTGAGCGGTTTGCGTCCCGAAAAAATGAATAGAAACCCGAGAAATCGTTGAAAACTGGCAAATTTCAAAAATAGATTCAAACGCAAACGGCCACAGGTGCGCTCACTGCACTCACTGCGCTCACGCGTGGCGAGACCCAAGCTCCGCCCCCAAAGCCCAACTGTCACCATTTGAAAAAGATAAAAGAAAACGGTAAATTACCTATGTCCAGTGGCGCCGCTCCTTGTCCACGCCCTCACGGGTCACACCTCGATTTAAGAATGTTTAATTGTGTGTTACCGTATTTGGCATCATTTTCTGCCTTTTCGAGGTGTGACCCGGGAGACCTTGGACGAGGAGCGGCGACAGAAAATGCAAGCCGCGACACAGCACGCAACGCGTGGACAACTTAGCGAAAAACTTGACTGTAAGGGCTGCGAGAGTCGCGCGTTGCGTGTTCGTCGCGGCTTGCATTTTCTAGGCCAAGTAGCTATTTTTGTCAAAAAACAATAATAGCAAGCTGAAACCAGAGATTACTTTTGAATATTTTGGTTACCTACGTGCTTTAAAACGTAAAGAGGGGAGATTTACAGAAAATCTGGTTAACCAAGGTTTTGCCGAGCCGGCTTACATATGCCAAAATTAAACTCTCACCAATTGCTTGTCTAATAGGGCAAATACTGTAATCTATTTTGAAGTTGGGGATTATCCTTCTTATAGCAGCAGCAATTTCTTCCGGTGTAAACGAGAAACCGGTCACGTTATATGTTCTCTGTTTCAAAGAATCATTTCCTACTGATAGTAACTGAACAATAGATGCCATGCAGTCTGTATCGTACATCATTGGCAGCCGTGTATCAGGCCTCAAGTAACAAGTGTGTTTTCCTTTCTCTAGAGCATCGTAGAAAATTTGAATTGCATAATCTGGAAAATTGTATGAGTAAGCGGGACTTTTAAAACCAACAACCAGTAGTTCCACCGCCAGGTTTCGTTGCAGATATAATCCCCGGGAATCGCATACTTCGGAAATCCACACCAAATCGATGATGAAAATACTCTCCGAGTCGCTCGGCGTAAACCTGCAAACTTGCATTCACAAAAAAAACGGAGGCACAAACTGCACATTGGTTTCGATCCCGCTCCAGTTTAATCAATGTGAGAAAATAAATTTGCTGTTTCTTTTTCTTGGCTGAGTATTCAACGGGGACACGTTAAAGCGGGTAGGCCTAACAATTTAAATGAGCTCAAACTTGTTTCATTGAATACTCAGCTAAGCAGCCAATGTATTTTCTCACAATCGTTAAACTGGAGTGCGATCAAAACCAATGTGCAGTTTGTGTCTCCGTGACAATTTAAATGAGAGATGGGGGATCAGAAAAAAGGTGAGGTTATCATCGAATTTAATTTTGATGAGCTTTTCCGTCTGCGTCTTTCCCACTCACGCATTCTCTAGATCGCAGTAGCCGAAGAGATACACGAACTACTAGCCGCCGTCTGGAGATCTCAGAGAAATGCACTCAGCAAAACAACGAAATAAAGCATCACCTCCGTCAGAGGCGATTAATGTCGGTGCACTGTCTGAAACTCTGTAATGCCTAAAAAATCAGAGTTCCAACATTTATGCAGTAGAGCACGGTTTCATCGCGTGCCGTTTTATTACACGTTTCACGGCAAGGTAGCCCAAGGGAAGAGAAATTTGACTCAACGTAAAAGTTAGGCCACTCACGTAAATTTACATTTTTACACGTGAGTGGCCTAACTTAAAATTTCTCTTCCCTTGGGCTACCTTGCCGTGAAACGTATAATATCTTGAAGATGTGCTTTTTTGAGAAAACAGAACGCTTCGGACCCTTCTGACAAGGGAAGTGTTTTAGGTCCCCGATAGATTTGGCTAAAAATTGGTACATGGGTAGAAGGGGGTCTAAATAGATACATCATGAAGTGTTTTTGATGGGATAAGCATTTGAGGCTGCATGTGATCAAAAAACTGTGGATGAACCCAATCGTTGCGTTAAAGGTACGCTGAAATCGCGAGGTTCTCGAATATCTAATCAGATATGGATTGTGAGCAAATTTGATCACAAAATTCAGAAAATTTTAGATTTCCGCCACAATTATTACTATTATTACCAGCCTGGACGTGCGGCTGCGCCTCATCAGGCTGGCGTAGATCAAAAAATTATTCAAAAATGTAACTGTCTTCCTTTTCTTAGTTTGATCAACTTTCAGCGTGAACATCATTTCCCTTTAGCCCATTGGCTGGAATGCAGTCGATGGCACAATGGTTGCACGTTTTTTTCTGTGACCAAGTCCGCAGGTTCGAACAGGCTTTCCCACCTTTTATGTTGCACGCAAAAAAGTGCGCATAGAAATACAAACGGAAAAACAAAAATCCGGACAGACTCCCTAAACCCGAGGAAACTTTCTCGCAATTTTAGGAAACTTTCCTGCAACTTTAGGAAACTTTCTCGGAAAATCGCGAAGTGCGCCAGCAATAGCACTGACGCATTTCGCGAAGATGCTGGCGTAACTCGCGGATTTTTTGTTTTTGCGTTTTCTCCTCGTTTTTTTCTTGGTTTTTCACGAATTTTTTCACTTTTAATTTTTATGAATAAAAAAGTAATTATGTAAGAACCAGCCTGATCCTGCGGCTTCGCCGCATTCAGGCCGGGAAGAACAGTAGAAAATGAATCGAATTGGCAGACACGCGCAACCTAGGGCAAAGAGGGGCCACGGTTAAATGATTTTTTTCACGGCGGACAGAATGAACGAATGACGGACATACTCCATTCTTACGCGAATATATTATAAGAATGATAATAATGATACAATTAGTCTTTACCTTGCAATTAGGCCTTACAATTAGCGTATTGTGATTCCAGCAAAAGGTGAAATGACCTAGATCACGCGTGCGTGCACGCAGCGCTTTTAAGACTGCTATTAGCAGGAAACCAAAATTTACGATTTTTCTTACCTTGCTCACTCCGTATATTGTCGTGGGACACTGTATTGTCAAATCCGGAGTGTCATCTCTTGGTGTTGTCGGACCGAAGGCTCCGATAGTTGAAGGAATAAACACTTTAAGATTGTGTTTACTAATAAATTACTTATATTTTATTTGTCGGAGAAAGAAAAACTTACGCAGCCACTTGAAGAACATTTTCAACTCCGCGACAGTTAACTTGCAAAGCCAATGGAACATTTGATTCGCCGACAGCTGATAATAGTGCAGAAAAGTGGACTATTGTATCGATATTTTTGTTAACGACTAGTTCCTCGATAGATGATCGACTGAGAATATCCAAATAGCTATAGTCTGCTAAAAACAAATATTTAATAAATACATGCTGCGAACTATATGTTGAGTTGTTAAAAAAACGTGGCCCGTTGGGATTTTTTATGGAAAGTCGGAAAAAAAATTAAATTCATGGCGGGACCCGATGATGTGTTTGAGTCTCAACTATCACATTTTTAGAAATACTAATATTAAAATTATTTTATTACAAGATTCAAACGAAGTGGCAAAGTCCGCAATTCGGTGTCTTGACAGGTCCCGCTGGGGAATCGGTTACAGTATGCCTTTTTTCGTTGGCGCGAAAAAATATTTTCGAAAAACACACGGTGAAAATTTGAATTGTTTTTCGTGCCATCGATACTGTACCTGATTCCTCAACATGACCCGTCGATACACCGAATTGGGGACTTCGTCACTTTGTTTGAATCGTGTAATAGAAAAGTAACGAGAAATCTTGGGTGGAACGTCGGTAAGAGATTGAAGAAAAACGTTTTTATAAAAAATGTTCTTGTTTAAATAACTTACACACTTCTGAATCATCGGATGGTAATCTTATAATATCAGTCATTACGACAGATTGTGTTCCATACATATACTTGTAAACAGAATTTAGGCCACGTCCTAATTGCCCAAGGGAGCCAGTGATCAGTACGCGAGGGCTTTTGTGATTTTGACTAATCTGTTTAAATCGAGCGAGTGGATCGACTGGAAGAGGTGAATAGCTTCTCGTTAACTGATTTCGCAGTTTTCCCGATTGACGCAGAACAAAGGTCTTGTCCATTGAAAACGAAACAGTGAGTTAATTTTAAAAAATGTATTCCGATAGAACTTTATCAAATTGATTAATGACTTGTGAATTCGTCAAATCAGAGACGCAGATAGATCGCTTCTGATTTCAACGAAATGGGAGGGTTGATCTTCCAGTTAACTGATGATGTGAATGTTCTACACGTGGTCACTAGTTTAATTCAATCAGCGACGGGTCTCTGCACTGTCACATATAAATTTTGCTTTGGCAATCTGTAGGAAGGAAATTGCGCGCAAAACATTTGACGGAAACACGGCATGTTGTCGAGAACAAACCCTCCACAAAAAGCGCAACGACGCCGTATCGAAAAATAACAGAGTCGCTACGCAGCGAATAGCTAAAAATTGTCCGAAAATCCTAAATTTTCGCAATAATGCACGCTTGCATTGCAATTTTCGTGTATTGCCGCCAACACCGGCTCCGAGAATTCCACTTTTTTGTCACCAACTTGGCGAAAAATCAATAATTGTCCTAAAAAATGTTCAAATGTGACCGATTCTTCACTTTTTTAGGCGGAATTGTTTAATTGTGAAATGGAAATGCAGAAAAACCGTTTTTTTCAAGCCCTTATCTACCCCTGAAAACTCAGTTTTTGGATCGCCGCCGTGAAGTTAGATATGCAGGTTGTCGAGCGTCGTTGCGCCCGATGTCCCGTTCAACATGCCGTAGGAAATGACTACCACAAGGCGTTTCTTTTTTACCCTTCGATGACAACTAGAGTGCAGCGTCGACAAAAGTCGAAGATTATTCGTCGGTTTTCGACTCCAAAAAATCGACGTGAGAGTCTACTTTTAAAAAGCAGAAAACGAAAAACTCGACTTTCTATTTGACGAAAGTCGACGAAAAGTCGATTTTCACGTGAAACTCGTATCAGCTTTGTTTAGTCGCGTTTTCACCACATTTCTTCATGGAAATCCTTCGAAAAAATGTTCAGAACGTGAAAAAAAATGCGTGAACTCTCGAAAATAAAATTGACTAAGGTCGAGAAAGTCGAAAGTCGGCGTCGAATTAATCGACTTTAGTCGAGAAAGTCGAGAGTCGATTTTCAACCGAAAACCGCGTCGACGCTGCACTCTACACGGCATGTTGTCGAGAACAAACACTCCACAAAAGGCGCAACGACTCCGTATCGAAAAATAACGGAGTCGCTACGCAGCGAATGCCTAAAAATTGTCCGAAAATCGTAAATTTTCGCAATAGAGCACGCTTGCATTGCCATTTTTGTGTAAAATCTGCAAACACCGGCACCGAAAATTGCACATGTTTGTCAACAACTCGGCGAAAAATCAATAATTGCCCTAAAAAATGTTCAAATGCGACCGATTCTTCACTTTTTTGTGCAGAATTGTTCATTTGTGAAATGAAAATGCAGAAAAAAACCGTTTTTTCAAGTTCTTATTTATTCTTAAAAACTCAGTTTTTGAATTGCCGCCTAAAGTTAGATGTGCAGGCCGTCGAGCATCGTTGCGCCCGATGTCCCGTTCAACACGCCGTGCTCTAATGACAACGGTCAAAATGTGAAATTTGACGCGCGTTCTGTTAAAAATAAGCAACTCGGGAAAACGTTCGTTGCATATTATACACGTTACTTATTACCAGATTCAAACGAAGTGGCGATGTCCGCAATTGGGCGTCCGATGGGTCCCGTTGGGGAGTCGGGTACAAAATGAATTTTTCCGATGGCGCGAAAAAATATTTTCGAAAAACACACGGTGAAAAATGCAAATGTTTTTCGCGCCAGTGATACTGTACCCGATTCCCCAACGGGACCCGCCGATACACCGAATTGCGGACATCGCCACTTCGTTTGAATCTGGTAATAAGACCTTTTCAACGCGTTTTATTAGAAAGACGTTACTTTATTATTGTACCGCCGTGAGCGGTCACGTAGCTGCATGACGGGACCCATTCCACGTGGCTTAGCTCAACTGTCACTATTTGGAAAATGAATAATATCCTTGAGTGGACGTTATTTAATTTGCACGCAAAATTATCCTAAGCAATTGCTTGCCCACATCAGTTTTAGGATAACGTATTATTCATTTTTCAAATGGTGACAGTTGGGCTAATCCACGTGGAATGGGTCTCGTCATGCAACTACGTGAAAACGTGAGAGAGAGGGTGAGAACGCGTGTGGACACGCAGAAATAAAACCACTCGCCGTGAGCGGTCACGTAGCTGCATGACGGGACCCATTCCACGTGGATTAGCTCAACTGTCACCATTTGAAAAATAAATTATAGCTTTTAAGCAACAAACATTCAGCCGAGTAACCCAAAAATTAGAAAATTTGCGTAAGGAACGGTATGCCGTTTCAAAGGCGCATAACAACTTGTCGAGAAACTTGACTGTGAGACCTGCGAGAGACGCGCGTTGCCTGTCGCGTCGCGGCTTGCATTTTCTAGACCAAGTGGCTAATTTTATCAGAAAACATTAATAAGCGTTTCGGTCGTGCATCTGCTATCCGTCCTCCTGTCTATTAGCAGTCTCACCCGAATACGTAAAATGGCCTTGGCCACGTGGCACCGCTCCTCGTCCACGGCCTCACGGGTCACGCCACGAAAAGGCAGAAAATGATAACAAATACGGTAACACACAGCTGAACATATTTAAATCGAGGCGTGACCCGTGAGGCCGTGGACAAGGAGCGGTGCCACGTGACCAAGGCCATTTTACGTTTTCGCGTGAGACTGCTAATATCACTCTTTGTTGCGAAAGGTGGGTAGGTTCCGTGGTCATCGAATGCTAAAGCGAGCGTGTGCGAGCGTCACGGGAGACACAAACTGCACATCAATTTCGATCGCGCTCCAATTTAATCATTGTGGGAAAATGAATTGGCTGCTTGTTTTTCTTGGCTGAATATTCAACGAGACACGTTAAAGCGGGTTGGCCTAAAAATTTAAACGGACTTAAGCGTGTCTCGTTGAATACTCAGCCTAAGCAGCTAATTTATATTCCCACAATGATTAAGTTGGAGCGCGATTGAAACCGATGCAAGCGTGCGAAGGCGAAAGCGCGAAGATAAGCCCAACACAGAAGTATCAACACGGAGTTCCGGGGAGTGCGTCGCCGACAATCGCGCTTGCCGGCACTCAGTGCATTTTTTTGTTGTCTGACTGCGAACTTTCTCTGCCGCTCTCTGGTCGCCGGCGAGTTATTTCGGCATCTCTCGCGCTGCTGCGGGCCGAGAGATTTCAATAATGCATTCGAATGGGAGAGGCGCAGACGAAAAAGATTAACCATTGACCAAGCGAGCGCGATTGTCGGCGACGCACTCCCCGGAACTCCGTGATCAATACCTTATATGAACACATACATCGTAGAAACTAGAGTATGGGCGCGTTCCGATCCAAAGATGGATGTCTTCAGTGAAGGGCGATCCGTCGACGGAATGACAATCCACTTGGCAATGGTCAGACCAGCAGTGCAGAGCGGTCGAGGATGGTCAGTCATGGTGTCGGCCTCGGGGTCGGTCGGTGCAATCGGCGTGGCATTAACTTGGGAGTCTTCGACGTAGTATTCCCGTAGTCTTTTTTACTAGTTTATTATGGCAAGGTTGCAATACTTGTAGACTGCGAGTGGTTGGCTACTCGGAGGGCAACCAATTCGCAACACTCTTTAAAGATGACCTGAGAAGCTTTGAAGGCTGCACACCGTGCTCTTTTTCGCCTCGGCAATTATGATTCGAGTTCTTTGTCCGCTGAGATTGATCGGCCCAGGTAGATGAACTCATCAATAGTCCTAGAACATGGCATTGTAGGTGTCGGCAAAGCGGTTGCTGATAGTCATCGTCTTGGCTTCGTTAATTTTTAGTCCCGCATCAGTATTATTTGTTTTTCGAATGGTGACAGTTGAGTTAAACCACGTGGAATGGGTCTCGTCATGCAGCCACGTGACCGCTCACGGCGATTGGTTTATTTTTTCCTCGTGTCCACACGCGCTCTCACTCTCTCTCACGTTGTTCACGTAGCTGCATGATGGGGAACTGTCACCATATAAAATATGAATAATACTTGTCCTAACAAGCACGCTTTTTCAAAATCCGGTCTGCTCTGGTATTTGGTTCACTTCCAGTTGCAGTTCGAAAACTTTTCTCGATCCATTTTCTTGAAGATTATCGTGGTTTTTGATATTCTCCAAGCTTCTGGTATTATTCCAGTTTGCAGGTATAGCGAAATTGCTTTGCCAGCTGTTTGTAGATCGGATAGCCGCAAGCTCTTAGGGTTTTGGCAGTTAGGCGGTTGCGCCTGGTGATTTTCACGGCGGAATGGACGCCATAGCTTTACTTCTGAAAACATTACAATGTTGTCTGGGCGGTTGGACGTGCTGCGTGGTGGCCAGGGGTGGTTCGTGCCGACTTGAAGAGTTCTGTGTAGTATGACGTGATCTCATCCTTTATGTTCGTTCTGGAAATGATGCTGAAGTGATTAAGCTAGGAACTGACTTCCTGAACAGTTTCAGGTTTCTCGAGACCGCTTTGATGCTCTTTCTATTTAAAACAAAGCTCAGCAGCTTACGTAGTCAAAATGGTGGAATCAAACTTAGGCCTAAATAAATTTTGGAAAATTCTTACAATTAATGCCGTCGGACCCGTCGCGGATGATTTCGCTTGCTGCAACACGGAATTTTCACGTATTATTCATTTTTCAAATGGTGACAGTTGGGCTAATCCACGTGGATTGGGTCTCGTCATGCAGCTACGTGACCTCTAACGGCGATCGGTTTCTTTTTTTTCTGCGTGTCCACACATGCTCTTACTCTCTCTCACGTTGTTCACGTAGCTGCATGACGAGACCCATTCCACGTGGATTAGCTCAACTGTCACCATTTGAAAAACTGATAATAAAACAGTTGCAACTTGGGGACTCATTCATCCACGTCGGAAAACGCATGTTTGGATGGGGGCGAACACGTGGCAAGAAGGAGGGATAATCGGTGGACAACGCTGCTAGTGGAGTGGATTCCACAAAACTACGCAAGGCCAAGATGAACACCTCCTCAACGATGGACATCCTCAAGTCATGGATGACTAAAAGATCCCCAAATACAGTGGTCCCGAACATTCAAAGACCAAACATAATGGAAATCTGTGACCCGCGCCATAGGCGAAGAACGGATCGACTAAGTATTATGCGTTCCCGAAATCGTAAGAGTTGAGATTCGAACGCGGCATTGCGTCCCGCCACGATTTTCTTCAATCCACCGTAGTTTTTCAAAAAATTATCAAAGTCGTGGCGGGACGCAATGTCGCGTTTGATCTAAACATTTAAATGAGTTTGTCTCGTTGAATACACAGCCAAACAGCCAATTTAATTTTCCACAAAGGCTATGCTGGAGCGCGATAGAAACTGATGTACAGGTTGATTCTCCGTGCCCAACTGCCATGGCATGCCACCATTTTAAAAATCAATAATATAACATTTGTTAATGTAGAGAAATATTTAGTGAACAAATGGTAAAAATTATTTGTGATTCACAGTTGATGTTCTGTTTGATTTTCAGATAAGGATGCGTCAAAACTAGATCCTCTGTCTCGTTCCACTTCTGGCTCTGTTGCTAGCTGTATATAACTGCGTCTCCTGAAATTTCCAGATAATTTTTTCGGCCTTTGATTTTTATATCGTGATTTTTATATACATATGATTTTTGGTAATTTTTATGATTTTTATATCTTGAGTGATTTTTATAGACATATGATTTTTGGTAATCTTTACGATTTTTATATACCGAGTGATTTCTATAAACATATGATTTGTTCTCCCCCCACCAGTTTGGCTTCCTACCTCGCCGGTCATGTACCCTTGCGCTCCTCGAGGCGTCTTCCCTTTATAACCACTACATCTCCCAAAACAAGT
>LR570201.1:0-38045 GCA_900536345.3 Caenorhabditis sp. 39 LS-2015 | reverse complement strand
ACGACACTCCACAAATTACGCAGCGCTTTGTTAAGTGAAAATTGTTGCAATTGCGCCAGCAACCGCCTCTTTTGCGCATTGGAAGTGCTGGACACCGTGCCGTAATGAAAGAGGGCGTGGCCGACCGATTTCTTCTAACCCTTCCATTTCGCACCTTTGTAGAACCCTGACGCGGACCAGATTATATGTGTATGTCCACTCATAGAATCGATTGGAGCGGAGCTATCAATTTTATCAGAAAATTTCTATTTTTCGCGGTAATTTGAGAAAATCAAAATCGAAGAAATTTAATGTCTCCCCCTACCTAAATCGAGGTCACAACTTCTCTCAATTGATTCTGAGAGTTTGAGAGATAATTTATAGGATTCAAAAAAGTGGCCGTGATGTCTGCGATTCGGTGTGCCCGAGGCTCCTGCCACGCTTCTAGATTACGGTAACACTCATTTTGGCTGTGCCACCCACTGTGCGAAGCATTTTAATTGAATTATTCGATAATTTTTTCTTCGGGTTTTGTCCGGATTTTTTTTGAAAAAACGTTTGAAAAAAGTAACTGGAAAATATATAATTGTTTTTTTCAAACCTTTTTTCAAAAAAAAAATCCCGACAAAACCCGAAGAAAAATTATCGAATAATTTAATTAAAATGCTTCGGCGAAGCAGCTTCGCGCAGTAGGTGTCACAGTCAAAGTGAGTGTCACCGTAATCGAGAAGCGTGGCGGGACCTATGACACATCGAATTTCAGACATCGCCACTTTGCTTGAATCATGTAAATTATCTCCGAAGCTCTCAGAATCAATTGAGAGAAGGTGTGACCTCGATTTCGGTAGGGGGAGAAACATCAAATTTCTTCGATTTTGATTTTCTCAAATTATCACGAAAACTAGAAATTTTCCGATATAACTGATTCCTTTTTCTTTGTTTTCTAAGTTGTACTCAAAGTTTTCGATAAGATGAATTTAAGAATTGAACTATTCAACTAACCTACCACTTTCCATCGAATTCATCTTCCAGATCCAACACGAACAAGTCACCGCGTTGGCCGGTGCTCACTCGGGAATCGCACTCGGCTGGCCGTCGATCACTCAATCCGACGGCAATCTGAACTCGTTTCTGATCCTCGCCGCCATCGGAATTCTCGTTCTCGGCGCGTATTGCGTTCGGAGGAGGTGTCGGAATTTGGAGAATGGAGGCGGCGTTTTTGACAAGAGGGTGAGTTGGGTTAGTCGAAAAAATATTAATTTGAGAAAAATCGATTAAAAAATTCGAAGAAAAAAAAATGAAAAAAAATCAATAAAACTGGTCGTTTTTTCGCCCCACACATATTCAAATATTTATTTATTTTTTGAAAAAAATAAAAAATGATCAAATTTTGCTTATTTTGCGCCGAAAAATTTCAAGCGAAAATCAAATTTTCATGTGAAATTATTCTTACAAAAACGCAAAAAAATCAAAATCTCAATATCGATTAAAAATGGGTCTCGCAGCGATTTCCAATTTTCCCAGTCAAAATTAATTTTTCTTCTGCGAGGTTTTGATCGAAAAAAGCGAAAAAAAAGTGATTTTCACTGGAAAAAATGATTCGAAGAAAATTCGAAAACGAGACATTTCGCAGCCGAATTTCACTCATTTCCAGTTTCACGTGAAACGATTCTGTTTTCGTTTTTCGGATTTTTGTTAAAATTTAAATATTTAAAGAAAAAGTAAAGTTTCCCACTGAAAAAACGTGGGAAACCCAAATAAAAAATTTCAGCTTTTTTTACTGTATTTCACGGCGCCCCAAAGTTCCAATTGCGGACGCCGCAGGCACGTTTCTCGTGCAGGCGGCGCCGAACGCGTCAGCAACAACTCCTGGCGCGCCTCGAGAGCGGCGGTCGATTTATTTATTAAAATTCGGGTTTTGATGGAATTTTCATGAAAAACACAGTTTTTTCCCTGTTTTCTTCATGAAAATGACTTCAAAACACAGAGAAAGGACTAAAATTATGGAAATTCGAGCAAAATAATCGTCAAAATGGAAGAAAACTCAGTTTCTAGTGGAAATGTTTTTTTCTGCAATTTTAAAAATTCAATCGGTATTATTTTCTATGTTTTTCGATTAAAATACGATTTGCTAAGTTGTGACAACGAAACGCATAGGAAAACTCAAGAAAAAACTTTAAACTTGAAATATCAAGCAGGTCGAAAATACCTTCCAATAGGTATTTTTTCAGAAACGTTTGCAGTGTCTTTCAGTTTCTCAAAATCAAATAACTACTATTTTATCACTTTTGAAAAGAAGATTGGTTGTTGGAGAATCATTTGGCTTGATGGAATTCCAAAAAAAACGAAATTTTCAGGAAAATTGTCGAATAGCTGCAAAACTGATTAAATCGATAATTTTCCTTTTTTGTGACCATCAAATCGCGGATTCTACCTCAAATCCACTTAAAAACTGTTTTTCTATTAATATTCCACGATATTAACATAATGTTAACATGAAATACCGACAAAAAATCCAATTTTCCCGATTTTTCGAATTTTCCGATAAACAAAATTTGAATTTAAAAATGCATCTCCTCCCTCATTTTTTGACGATATAGGCGGACAGAGGTCGCAAAATGACCGCAAGAACATTGCGCACATTTCCATTAGAGCACATTTTTAGTTTACCGCATAAATTCCGAAATATTTGGAAAAAACTGTATTTTCAAGCCAAAAATGGAAAGTGTATCTCCTCCGTCAATTCTGAACGAATATAATCGTTTCTTTCATTAAAATGTTCTATTTGGCAATTAGAAACTTTCCATTAGAGCATATTTTCAAAAATTGGATTTTTAGTGGGGAGAAATCGCCGTTTTCTGACATTTCAGTGCAAAAATCTGTTTCCCGCGCTCGACCTGGCATGGAAATGCAGGCGCGCTCTACCGCACTGCGACTCCGCAATTGGAACTTTGGGGCGCCGTGATTGATACTGCAATAGGAGGCAGAAAAACACAACAAAAAAATGACGAAAACCCGTTAATTTTCCGCGATTTTTAACAAAGTTTACTGTGCAATTCGTCGTAAGATATGGTGCATACACCAAATCTGAAGCTCGGAATCTCTAGATTTGTCAATTTCCCTTCATCCGGGCATGATCAACTCAGAAATTCAAATTTTTAAATTTTGCGCGTCAAATTCGATGCAAGGACATCTAATTTGACGCCAAATTGCAGAATTGAGCGGAAAATTGCCAAAAATGTGGTTTTTTCAATTTCGAGACGTTGCGCGTGAAATTAAATGTTCTGTGTGCCAACACTGAGGTCAAAACACTAAGATTTACGACGAAATGCACAGTTTTACTCAAAATCGCTAAAAATCGGCAAAAATGACAGAAATTGGTAGGAAATTGCGATTTTTAGAAATTTTGGGATTGCGCGTCAAATCTGATGCTTTCCTCGCATTCGCCGCGCATAAAACCCCGAAATTTACGACGAAATGCACAGTTTTACTCCAAATCGCTAGAAACTTGGATTTTTAGCAGAATTTTCTGATTTTCTGCAATTTTTATTCATTGTGCGTCGAATTAAATGTTCTGTATGCCAACACTAAGTTCGAAACAAGGAGATTTACGACAAAATGCGCAAGTTTGTTCGGAAAATCGCTAAAAACCGCTGAAAATTGGCAAAAATCGTCAGAACTAGTTTTTTTGCGGGAAACTCAAATTTTCCCTTTATTTCTCACAATCAATAAATAATTCGAAAATGACTGACCGTATGCAAACTCATCGGACAATTCGCGGTAACTGTCAGCCGAATGCTCCTCAACACATTTCCGTGATTATCGATTCGCAAAAACGAATTATGACTGGTCGCCTCGTGAAAAAACGACTTTTTCTCATTCGGGAAAAACGTGTCAGGTGTCCAAATGGTCTTGACCATGTCGATTCCGATTGTCAGCGAGTCCTCGACGTCGGATTCCCACGCGAGACGAGGGTCTTTCCAGATTTGACGAAGATACAGGTCTAGGGTGTAGTCCTGGAATGGTTTTTGTAGGGTTTTAAGGTACTGTACACTGGAAAATGGGAGATTTGAAAATTTGGGATTCTAAAAAAAAATTCGCAAAAAATTGATTTTTTTGTTGTTGTTTTTTTGAAACATTTTCGAAAATTTCAAAGTTTTTTATCCTGACTGAATCATTTTTTTTTCTAATTTTGACAATTAATTTAGTTATTTCGACAATCCAATACTTTACTTTTGAAAAATTAAGAAAAAAAAACGGAAAATTTTTCAAAAAAATTTTTTTCGAAAATTTTTTTAAAACTATTTTTTTTTAATATGTTTTTTTTGTTTTTAATTTTCTGCATCTATTTTCCAATTTTTATTTACCATAGAAACTTCCGAAACTGCACTGATAGTGGTCACATGGGCGGTAATGTTGACTTCTATTGGGGGTCCTGAAAATTGTTTTTTTGTTAATTGTTTGTTTTTTTTTAGTTTTTCTGAGATATATTTTTATTTTTTTAACAGATATTCAGAAAATGTCCATATTATTTGAAAATAAAAATAAAAATAAATTCTTCAAAAAAAATTTGAAAAAAATTTCGAAAATTTATTTTTTCGAAATTTTTCTTTTCAAATTTTGCAATTTTTTTAATTAGTTTTTTTTAGTTATATTTTATTTATTAAACAATTTGAGATGTTAATTTCAATCTAAAAAAAAATTTTGTAAAAAAATTCAAAAAATTCAAAAAAATTTTTTTTTCGAAATTTCGAAATTTTTTTTGTTGTTGAAAAATTTCTTTTTTTCAATTAAAAATTTCAAACAGATTGTTTTTCTGAATTCACAATCAGATAATTTTACATGCATTTCTATTCTCAATTTTTCAAATCATATCCGAATTATTCACGTCCCCAATAAAAAATTCTAAAAAAAAAATTTTATCAAAAAAATTTAATTTTTTTTTTCAAATTTTTCAATTTTCCTAATGCAAACTCCTCTTCACCATCAAACTTTAGTCTTTCCACTTTCCACTTTCCACTTTCAAATTCCCACTTCCCTTTCAAAACCGACGTCATCCTTCAAAAAACTCCAAAGAGTCATGTCATTCCACCACTTCATGACCCCTTTTCGGAACAAAAAATTTTTCCCCAAAAAGAAATTCGCCAAGTTTTCCTTTCCTCTCTTTCTCTCTCTTTTTATCTATCCCGCCAAAATTTCCTTTCCTGACATGGACGGCAAAAATGAGAGGAGGGGAGAAAAATTGGGGGGAAAACGTTGGAATAAATTGAATTTCCATCTGCGACAAGTCAAACTTTTTCATATTTTCTTTGGCTGTGTTCCGCAGAGCGAAAAAAGAGAAAAACTAAAAAAAAAAAAACGTGATGATGATGGTGCACACCACATTGGATCAAAAATCGGGAAATTTTAAATAAATTGTAAATTTTTTTGAGTTCTCGAACTTCTAGGCTATTTCGAAGTCTAGAAACTTGTTGGAGGTACTATATCAACCATGCAAAAGATAATTTTCATCTCAAGGATTCGAACTTTTGGCCTTTCGCACCACCGCCAAGCATCTAACCCACTAGGCCGCCGATCAACTGCGCCGGCGCGCCTCGCCTCTGGAAGCGCGTCGATCGCGCCGCCGCGCCGTTGATAGATGGCCTAGTGGGTTAGAGTCGTGTCCATGGTGCGGAAGGCAAAAAGTTCGAATCCCCGAGATGAAAATTTTCTTTTGCATAGTTCGCTTGACCTAAAAAACCAAAAACCAAATTGCCAACCTCCATAATTCGGTCGAATTCGTCGATCGTGACTTGCTATCAGCTTATCCAACAGCCTAGTGACATTGTTTTCCAGATTTTCGTTGCTCTGGTCCCTGAAAGAGTTTGTTTTAGTTGAAAAGAAAGGAAAAATCTTTGATTTTCAAAAAAAAAAAATTCATTTTTCCATTTTCGGGAGTCAATTTTCGCGTCCATTTCCACTAGAATTCGGCGAATGACATCCGATATGGAAAAGTGTCAGTGTACATGTCATAGTGTCCCGTTTCATCATCATCATAAATCAGAAGAAGTCGATCCCCTTCCCCGAATTTCGACCTTTCCCCTCTCAATTTCAAACTTTTCGCGTCGCACAAAACCGACCGATCGGTTCTTCGCCGGATTGTTTCGTTTCTTTTGTTCGCTTCGCCGTGAACCGAAAAGACACGTGTACTCACTCACGGACGTACTTCCGCAGACGAGAATTCGGAATTCAGAAGAAGAAGGAGCAGAAGACGTCCTCGCCCCCTTCGGAAGGATGTGACGGGCGGGAGGGGGGAAGGGTTGAATACACACACTGACACCCACCTTTGGAAAAGCAAAAAGTTGCAGAAAATTTGAAGAGAATAGGGAAAAGGGTTTCGTGGAGTTTGGTGTGTTGGGTGCTAGCAGTGGAAATGGAAGTTGAGGTTTTTTGAAATTTTTGGGGGAAAAAATAATTTTAATTTTTTTTCTTGAATTAAACAAATTTTTTGTATTGATTGTAAGAGTTAAATCAAAAAATTCAAAAAATGTGGACCATTAAAGTTTTTAAAAAATTCAAATTTTCATAAGTTAACATAGAAAATGAAGGAGATTTTTCTAAATTAATTTTTTAAGATTTGCAGACAATTTTAATTATAAATTGATTATGAAATATTTTTAAGAACATTAAAAAAAATTTCGATAATCAAAAAAATAAATAAATTTAAAATATTTTTTTTAAAGTTTTGTTTTTTATTTTTCGATAAATAGTTGTTTTTGATTGATTTTTAAACTTTTTCCAATGCAATTCAATAATTTAAAACTTCAAAAAAATGTTAAAAATAATATTAAAGTTTGCGAAAAATTCTAAATAATTTTATTAAAATTCAAAAAAATTCAAAATAAAAATTTCTCAATTTTTGTATAAAAATTAACAATTTCAATTTTTATATAAATTTAAAAACAAGAGTCAATTTTAAAAATTGAATTCAAGTTTCTTAATATTTTTCAAAAAAAATTAAATTTTAGAAAATAAAAAAAAACGTTAATTTTAAATTTTTTTAAGCTCAAAATTTTTCTTTAAAATTTTCATTTTTTGGTTTGATATTAAGAAAAACAAATATTATCTGTGAAATTTCTAAATTTTCTCTTCCAAAACCCCTGCCCAAACTCCCCAACTTCCCCTTTCAAACTCTACCAGGACCACCCTCATCGGCCCCCTAATCCTAATCCAATTTTGTTAAAAGAAATGGAGATTTTCCCTGTTTTTTAGTCCCGCTTTATCCGCTTTTTTCGGTTTTTTATACAATAATAAAAAGAAAAAAATATCTCAAAATTAGCCTTATTTTTCCAATTTTTTCTGTAGGAAGAATGACTAAAAAGTGACTAAATGTCACTGAAAAAACATGTTTTTTCAGCATTTTCAGAGTATTTTTTTGATTTCAGATTTGGGCAATTTTGAAGGTTACTGTAGCTTAGAAAAAAAATTGGTGAAGGTTTTTTCAAAAATTTTGAAAAAAATGATTAAAAATTTTTTTTGTTGTTTTTTTTTTTTTCAAATTGATTTACAAGATTGTATAAAAAATAATAAAAATGAATAAAATAAAATTTTTAAACTTAAAATTATAAATGAAAAAATAAAAATAAAAATTTTGGTCAATTTTTTCGAAAATCCGAAAATTTTTCAAAAACAAAATTAAGTTTTTTCTATTTTTTTCAAAAATCTATTTTAGAAATATCGAATAAAATAATAAATTTTAAAAAATCTAAATCAATAATTTAAATTTTAAAGTTGAAAAAAGTATTTTTTAAAAAATCAAAAAATTCAAAAAAAAAACAATTTAAATTTTGAATTTTTTTGTAAAATGTTATTTTATTTTCTGAAAAAAAACTCTAGAAAACTGTTTTTTAATATTAAATTGAAAAACTAACTATTTAAACAAAAAATTGGAAAAAATGGAAATTTTCAACCTAAAATTTTTTGAATTTTTTCACTTTTTTTCAAAAAAATTTTTTGTTTTGATTTCAACTTTTTTTCAATTTTAGAGCGTTCAATTTCTCAACACTCCTCTCCTCAACCAACATGACCTTTGAACTTAACTTTCTTCTCTCCCAAATCACTCCCCCTCCCAACTCCAAAAAGGTATTCACCAAAGTCCCACAGTGTCGTCCTTGGTCCAGTCCACTTTCGCTCTCTTTTCCTCCTCCTCTTCCTCCTTCTCTCACTTCTATTCCACTTTCCCATCCTTTTGCTCATTGAGCACCTCTAATTGCGTGCAAATCCCCTTGCGCGTCTTCTCTCCGTCCGAGACCCGATGAACTCTTTTCCATTCTCCCCGAGTTTGACTTGGGAAGAGGAGAATTGAAATGAAATGAAGTGGATTGGGATAGAAATAGAAAAAGAAAGAGAAAAAAAGAAAATGACGAAAATTTGGGAAAAAACTGGAAATCCGGTTTCTAAGCGTCAAAATCTAGATCTTTTATGATTTTCTTATCAATCAAACTATGCAAAAGATAATTTTCATCTCGAAGATTCGAACTTTTGACCCTCTGAACCATAGGCAACTCTCTAACCCACTAGGCCACCAATCAATGGCGCGCCGGCGCGCTCAACGCGCTTCCAGAGGCGAGGCGCGCCGGTGCAGTTGATCGGTGGCCTAGTGGGTTAGAGAGTTGCCTATGGTGCGGAGGGTCACAAGTTCGAATCCTCGAGGTGAAATTTATCTTTTGCATAGCTTGATTATCATTTCTATCATATTTTTCAAACTCAAAAGCCTCGAACTTTGATTTTTGAGTTTTATGTCATCAGAAAATATGACTAAACTGACTGAAAAGCTATATAATCTACTAAATAATTCATGGCTTCCCCTACTCATCCCTTTATTCCACTGCCCATCCCTCTTCAACTAATATTACATTCCGAGGAGAGTTGGCGGGCGGAAAAGTTGAAAAGCAGGTGGAGGAGAAGGGGGAGACATCGTTCTCGAGTTCTCAAAAGCAATTGGGAGCATATGAAAACGATAAAACACTTTCCGACATTCTTTTCCGGTGGAATGTCAACGAAATGGTGGTGATTTGCGAGTGTGTTAAGGTAAGGTGCGAAGCGGTCGCGTCGCGGTCCGAAAAATGTGTTGAAGGGGGTAATCGAAGCATGCAAAAGATAATTTCCATCTCAAGGATTCGAACTTTCGACCCTCTGAACCATAGGCAAGCCTGTAACCCACTAGGCCACCGGTCAATTGCGCCGGCGCGCCTTGCCTCTGGGAGCGCGTTGAGCGCGCCGCCGCGCCGTTGATTGGTGGCCTAGTGGGTTAGAGACTTGGCTATGGTTCAGAGGGTAAAAAGTTCGAATCTTTGAGATTGAAATTATCTTTTGCATAGTTCGATTGATAAGAAAATCATGAAAGATATCGATTTGGAAGCCCGGAAGTCTAAATTCGTCATTTTGGTCCAAATTTTTTACATTTTTCCATACCCAAATTCAGCCGCAAAACACACCACCCCCTGTACTTGAAAAAATTTCAAATTTCCGGTAGAACTAGACGAGAAATTCGAAAATTTTCCATTTCTGTCACCCCGATTATCTCACAAAAATTGTCTTCGGAGCTGTACGTTTTTCCGTTTTTTTCCGTTTTTTTCCGTTTTTTTTCTTTTTCTTTTCCACTCGAGACCCAAATGGCCGAGTGAGTGAGGGGGTGATTTAATTAATTCGATTAACAAAATGCTCGTCTTCGCTTCTTTTTTCTCGGGTTTCCGAGAAGAAAAATGAAGGAGGAAGGGGGGAAGGGGGGAGGAAAATAAATAGAGTAATAATAATAATAGATAGATAGATAGATAAAAAATAATAATAGTGGTTAAGAAAATAAACAAATTTCGGGCACGGCGCACACACACACACACAGGCCGTCATCAAATGAGGACTTGTTTTGACACATTTCCGCCGCACACACACACTCACAAGAACCTCATTATTTTGATGAGAAGGTCTCTGAAAAACCAACCTATTCCCTCCTATTTTCAAGTTTTTTTTTCTATTTCTCAAGAAATTTTTTTCCTGAAAATTGAAAAAACTATACTTCCAGGTGACCATTTTCCTTGAAAACTATATGGAATTGCTCCTCGCACCATGAAAAAATTTTTGACACTTGAAAAAAATCGAACTCGGGTCGAGCGCCCGCCAGTCAACTGTGCTAGCCACTAGACCACCATCGAGCGGCGCGGCGGGCTGCTTGGGGCGGCTATCAGAGGCGCGCGCAGGGGTTTGGTGGCGCAGTGGATAGAGAGAATTTCTATGGATTAAAAGGTTGGAAAGTTCGATTTTTTGAGTTGAGAATGTTTTTTTCTTGGGGTGAGGGGTTAGGGACGCACAAAAAATTTTTAGAAAAGTACTGGGAATGGTAGTTTTCCTTAGTTTCCAGCAGGGAACTGGTCAAAAACAGGTTCTTTTTGGATTTTTTCAATGAGAAAAAGTAAGGAGCATATGATACTGTTGCTATGATGAAAAATTTCAGAAAAAAAAAGAAAAATTTTTTTTCAAAAAAAAAAAATAAAACACCAAGGATCAAATTTTCTAGACAGGGACATGGAGTCAGACAAGACAAGAAAAACAAACAACAAATGATCGACTTTGAAGTTTCTAAATTTTTGTGAAAATATAAACATTTGCCCATTCTGTCAACACATCTCCTCATCTATACATAATGGTCCCATCCATTTTCATGCACTTCCTCCCCATTTTTCTCCTTATTTCTTCTTGTTTTTTTCTACTTTTCTTATGTCTGTTTTCCCCCTTTTCTTGGTCTTTTTCAACGAGAAAAACGAAGGAACGTCGAAAAATGAAGGGTCACCACCACCACCCTTCCTCCCCCGTTTTGGACCATCTCGGGGGGATAAGAACACACTTTTGGGAAACGATACTAGACACGAAAAACCAAACCACAATTCAAAGTTTTTTTTGAAAATTATATCAATTTTTTTTGAAATTTTTGAAAAAAGTCGAAAAAAATTTTTTTAAATTTTTTTTTTGAAATTTTTTTCACTCACCCTAACGTGGATTCTGTAGACGCTTGTGGAGCATACTCGATCAACTTGTCACTTTTCATTAACTGGAAAAAATTGAAATTGAAATTTGAAATTCTGAGAAAAAATGCGAAATTTTCGAATTTTTTTTTTCGAAATTTTTTTTAGGTTGAATTTTTTTTAATTTGTTGATTTTTTCAGTGTTTTTATAGTATTAAAAACTCGAAAATATGTGAAATTTGAGAAAAAAATTCGAAAATTCGAAAAAAAAATTTGAAAAAGTTTGACGAATTTTTTTTTTGAATTTTTTACGCTCAATTAAGATCAAATTTTCATTTCAAAATGTGCCTAAAATTTAAAAAAAATGAAAAGTCAAATTCGAAAATAGTTTTGAAAATTCCAAAAAAAAACTTTTTGAAATTTTTTTCAAAATTTTTTTCAATTTTTTAAAAAAAATAATGTTACAAAAAAAATAAAAATATTCAAAGCAACAATAAAAACTGTTAAAAAATAATATTTTGAAAAAAAAATATCGAAATTTTTTTCCCAATTTTTTGGCTAATTTCAGCTTCAAATCTTCAACTTAAATTTAGAAAAGTTCCGAAAACTCCCCCAAAAAAACTCACCGGTGGATATTCTCCAATGACTTCAAAAACCATGAAAATGGTCAGAATCAACTGCCATTTCATGTTTATTAACATTATCACGTTTTGATAAGGATTCTAAATTCCAAGAAAAAAAGTATGGGTATAAAAGATTCAGAAAAGACAGCGAAATGGGCGGGTGGAGATGAGAAGCGAGTGAGTGAAGCGGCGAGTGCTCCGAGGGGCCCGCAAACAAGCCCCGCCCACTTTTTTTCCAACCGGAAAACATGGGCGGGACGTTGTGACGTCTTCTGGAGCGGGAGCAGAAGCAGAAGAAGCGGAAGAAAGAACAAGTTCCAAGGTCATTATCTCTGCAGGTGTGGCAGAGCACAAAAAAGGCGAAAAGTCGGGAAAGACAATGCCTTCTCTTCCTCAAAACCTTGAAGTAGAGAGAGAGAATAAGAATAAAAATGACGAAACTTTCGGAACCAAAAAACCAAAAATCTAAAAAAAAAATCCGGAAAACTAGACTTCCAGGTGACCATTTTCCCTGAAAATTACATGGAAATGCTCCTCGCACCATGAAAAAAATTTTGACACTTGAAAAAAATCGAACCCGGGTCGAGTGCACGCCAGTCAACTGTGCTAGCCACTAGGCCACCTTCAAGCGGCACGGCGGGCTGCTTGGCGCCGCTATCAGAGGCGCGCGCAGGGGTTTAGTGGCGCAGTGGATAGTGAAATTTTCTATGGATCCAAATGGTGGAAAGTTCGAATCCTTGAGTTGGGAATGTTTTTTTCTTGGGGGGAGGGGTTGGGAAAATGCAAAAAAATTGAGGGAAAAATATCGGAAATGCGGAATTTGAAAAAAGTGGAAGAAAAGTATAAAAATTTTTAAAATTATTTTATTTTTTCAAAATTTTAAAAAAACATTGAAAAAATATAAATAAATTTTTATGACATTACAAAAAATTGAAATTTCTTTGTAAAAAATTAAAAAATTAAAAAAATCAATTTTTTTGAAAATATTCTTAGAAAATTTAAAAATTTAAAAAATAGAAAAAAAATAAAGAATTGGAAATATTTTGGTTAAATTTTTAAAAATTAAAAAACATTTTAAATTCTTTTTTTATTGAAAAAAATTCAAAAATTCAAAAAAAAAAACTGAAAAATTCAAAAAAAAGGAAAAAAAATTCGACAAATTTTAAAAAAATTGAAAATGAATAAATAATAAGTTTTAACATTTTTTAAAAATTCAAAAAAAAGTTCAAAATAATATACATTTAAGCGACGTGCATTTTCGAATACCAGGTGTTCTGTGTTCTGCAATTCACGTCACCTCATCTATTTTCTATTTTCCCCCTCTCAAATGTCGTAAATGAATGAGATGTTAACACGAATGAAAGGTGTTCATTGAAACCACTTAATAAGTACAAAGTTCTTCTCATCAATCTCCTTCCTCCTCGGTGTTCTTTGCCTCCTCGGCTTTTTCCAGATCCTCATTCTCCACCTTCTTCACCTTACTCTTCCCACTTTCCGATTTGGAGCTTGACTTTTTCTTCTTCGATTCTTCAACCTCATGACTTCTACTTCTATGTCTACTTCTACCATGTTTCGTCTTCAAAATCTGCGGTTTTTCAGGTTTTTTCGTGAAAAACAAAGAGATCAATCGGAGACCGAGAAGACCCATCAAAATGACTGTTCCAATGGCGGCTACCCCTAGGAATTTGTAGTTTGTAGCCAGGAACGGTAAGGTCGATGCTGGTGGAAGTTCTTGAGGTGGGAGTTGTTGTTGAGGAGGTTGTTGAGGTGGAACTTGAGCTGGAATTGGGACGGGAACTGGCTCTGGAACTGGATCTGGATCCGGCTCCTCTGTAGTAGGGAATGATGGTTCTGGAAGAAAATTTTTGAAAAAAAAATTGAAATTAAAATTTTTTTTTGAATGAACCTGTCGTTGAGAAATCCGGATTGAATATGAAACGACGATGTTTCCAAGTCTTCCTAAATTCAAAAATTAAAAAAAAAAAAAAAAAAAATTCCAAATTTTTTTTTGAACTCACATTTCTCACTTTCTTTCTCACGATGAACACCAAATCCGAATATTGATTTTTTAAATCAAAAAACTTGAACTAGAACGCCCAATAACCCTGCTCGAAGGGTTTTGGTCAAGCCAAGCCAAGGTCAGGCCAAATTGAAATTTCAAATTTCAAATTTCGCAAAAACAAAAAAATCACAGTCCAGGAATTTTTTCCAGCTCTGAAATTGCGAAATTCGAAATCAGCAGCCAATTTCACCCCGAAATCCTTTTTCCCCACCCGGAAATCGAAATTGTCGTAAGATCAGGTGTATTGTGTGCAAACACCGCATGCACCATATTTGACGACAATATGCAGAAAAGTGCGATTTTTTTTTGTTGCAAGTTTCTTGCAGTTTTTGCATTGCTAAGGTGGAAACTAATATGGTACGGTTATATACTTAACTTACTGTGCCAAACATGGTGCACTTTTTTGGAGTTATTTGTGAACATTTGTAAATTTTCGTTATGCTTATAGAGATTTCAAAAAAACCTGTTAGCAATCTTTTTTAACATTTCTCGACCAATTTCAACCGTAGAAAGTCAAAAACCAATTGGCCACTTTGGTTCCTTTCCAATGTTTATTTGCAACTTTCACTTTTTGCGTTTTTTCGAGACGAAAAGTGAAGAAGACAGATAGGCGAATAGGTATCATCAGTATGTCCTGAAAAAACCGTCGATTCCCCGAGAAACCACTTGAATTTGGGAGACGCAGGTACAAAACTGGTTTGGAGACGGGCGGAACTGAAGAAATTCTTCAGGACCGGCAATCTGATAAGATTACCCCGGTTACCAGTACTTAAGGTCGACTGTTTGGTCAGTTGCCAACGGTTTTCCGTTTTCCCTTTCTTTTCCCTTTCGTTTCTGTCAATTTCCAGGCGAAAATCGCCAAAAATTGCAATTTTTCAAATTTGCGCGTCAGATATGGTGCATTGTGTGTTTTCAGAAGATTTTTCAGGTTGATATAGCGATTTACGCTCAAAAATGCTCGAAAACCGCTTAAAATCGCCAAAAATCGCAATTTTCTGCATTTTGTCGTCAAATATGGTGCATGCGGTGTTTGAACACAATACACCGAATATTACGACAATTTCGAATTTCAAGCTGAAAATTCGCATACCGGATATATTTACCACGCGGATTCCGAATATCCTGTTCGTTTTGCCTGAAATTGCCTAAAATCGCGATTTTTCAAATTTGCGCGTCAGATATGGTGCATTGTGTGGTTTTAGTAGATTTTTTCAAGTGGAAATAGCGATTTAAACTCAAAAAAATTGAAAAATCGCGAAAAAACGCGTTTTTTCTGCATTTTATCGTCAAATCCGGTTCCCTCGGTGTTTGCACACAATACACTGAATCTTACGACATTTTCGAATTTCAAGCTGAAAATTCGCATGCCGGGTATATTTACCACGCTGATTCCGAATATCGTATTCGTTTTCCCTAAAAAAAATCATGAAAAATTCAATTTCCAGGTATGAGCAACACGGTGATCGTGGCGGGGTCCGCCACCATGCTGGCGGCCGTCCTGGTCGCTCTCTACACCATGAACACCCTGCTCTCGGACATTTCGCAACTTCAGTCGGATTTCGACGATGAAATGTTCGAGTTCCGAGCCATCACCAAGGATACCTGGCAGAGAATCTTCAACAAACATCTTCATCCCACCTCCGATGCTCCGCCCACTTTTAAGAGTCTCATTGGTGTTAGAAGAGCTAGACAGGCGTATCCGGAGCAGTGTAATTGTGGACCAAAGTCGGATGGATGCCCAGCTGGACCACCCGGACCACCGGGAGATGCTGGACATTCTGGAGAACCTGGACCAGATGGAGATCATGGAAAACCCGGAGCCCCTGGAGTTATCGTCGCAATCACCCATGACATCCCTGGCGGATGTGTCAAATGTCCCCCGGGACGTCCAGGGCCACATGGACCACCTGGAGTCCAAGGTGCTGCTGGGCCATCTGGAGACCAGGGAAGACACGGACCACCTGGACCACCGGGAGGACAGGGTGGACCTGGAGAGCAGGGAGACTCGGGAAGACCGGGAGCCGCTGGAAGGCCGGGACCACCGGGACCAAGAGGAGAACCGGGAACGGAGTACCGCCCGGGACAAGCTGGACGAGCTGGACCTCCAGGACCTAGAGGGCCACCTGGACCGGAAGGAAATGCCGGTGGACCCGGAGCAGATGGAAATGGAGGACCTGTGGGACATCCGGGGATTCCCGGAAGACCGGGAATCCCGGGAAAGAGTGGAACTTGTGGGGAGGTAAGCAGAGAAAAAAAAATACCTTTTTTTACCTTATCAGCTAAATATCTCAACTGCCATAAGAGATATCAAAACACAGTTAATTACGAAAATGCGCAAAATTTTAAAAGCTACAACTTTGCAGTCGACCACTTTTTGATATCTTGCCCCATTACTGAGATATGGCAAGTTTTCCAGTAGCAGCCTTACGCTTGATGCACCATGTTCCCGCGCCCTGTAGCTTTGCAGCTGAATATCTTAATTACGGTAAAAGATATCAAAAGGTGGTTAATTACAAAAATATGCAAAATTTTAAGAGCTACAACTTTGTAGTTGACCACTTTTTGATATCTTCAACCGTTGTTGAGATAAACCTCAAAATACCTAACCGCAATTAAAAAAGTGTCAAAAACTTGGTGATAAGAGCAACTGATTGATAAAATCAATCACTTTTTACTCTTAAAACGTGATTTTTTACAGCACGGATCCCCAGGAGAACCAGGACCAGACGCCGGCTACTGTCCATGTCCATCTCGCAACTACAAGGCCTAAATCTTGGGATTCATGTGATTTTTATGATAAACTCGTGCAATATAATCGTACCATATCAATTTCCACATTGAACACATAAAAAACTGCAAGAAAAACGGCAAAAATCGCAATTTTCTGCATTTTGTCGTCAAATATGGTGCATGCGGTGTTTGCACACAATACACCGAATCTTACGACAAATGCGATTTTTGGGCGGAGAAAAAGGATTTTGGTGTGGATTTGGCTGCTGATTTTGAATTTCGCATTTTCAGAGTTGGAAAAAAATATTTTAGACCTGAAAAATTTTGGAAAATTTGTAGTTTGGTTTTTGGGTTACTGTAGATAGTAACAATTTTATTTACAAGGGGGAATCAGAATAATTATGTGACTGCCACCTTCTCGACCACCTGGACACACTGAGAGGGGGGAAGGGGTGTCCATGGCAACCCCCTTGGCCGAGGGGGAAGGGGGCAGTAAGGCCCAGCAGGAACAGGACACATACACATATTATCGATTTTTCTTCTAATTTTGTTTTATAATTTTTGTTTCAAAATGGAAGGAACTGCTAGAAAACCGTTCAAACTGGGTGAGTTTTGATTTTTTTTTAATTAAAAAAAAATTATTTATTATTTAAAATTATTTTTTTAATTTCCAAAATTCCAGAAATAATCTCGAGTTTCCCATTACAAATGGCAATATTCTTCAACTTGTGCATTTACCCAATGCACTTTATCAATTTGTGCTTGTCCATGTATTTCAAGGTGAGAAAAAGGACAGTTTCAGTGGAAATAATTGAGAAATTAGAAAAAATAACGAAAAATTGAAAAAATTAAAAATTAAAAACATTTTTTTTCAAAAAAGACTAATTTTTGTCTTTTAATTTTTAATTAATTTTTCTGATTTTTATTATTTTTAAAAATGCTAAACAAAAATTTCATAGAAAAATCAAAAACCTTCAAAAATTTTTTTTTTTTAATTAAAAAAATAGTGTGAAAATAAATAAAATGCAATAAATTTTTGTAAACTTTTGAAATGTCGAATTTGGAAAAATATGTATTATTTAAAATTTTTCATTCAAAACTTCCAAAAAAATAATTTTGAAGAATTAAATTTTTTTTTAGCTTCTTAAACTTTAAAAATATATAATTAAATGTTGTTTACTTTCATAAATCGTTAAAAATCGTAACAAAAAAAAATTCAAAAAATTTTTTTTTTCGAAATTTTCATTTTTTTTTCAGATTTTTTCTTTTCAGTTTTTTTGTCAATTTTTATTTCATTTTCTGTTATTTTTTTTCCAGCTAAGACTACTTACCGTAACCTACCAGGTAATCGCATTTTCGGCTTGTTTGGTTCATTTGGGAAGTGAAGGAGTACGGCTGGGACTCGGTTTCTACGGGAATTTGTCGGAGAATGTAAGTGCGCTCTGTTGAGAAATTTTGGGAAAAATTGATTGGTAGCATGAAAAAATTTGAAATAAGAAGACACAATGAAAAAAAAAATCAAAAATTGGAAAATTTTTTTTAAAAATTTAACTTTTTTAAAAATTTTTAAAAATTTTTATTTTGAATTAATTAATTTTTTTTTAGTTTTAAAATTAAGTTTTAACAATTTGAAATAATTTTAAAACACTTTGAATTTTGTTAAACTTTTCAAAATTTTTATTTTTAATTTTTGAAAGTATCATTTTTTTTGAATTTTCGAATTTTTACAAAAAATTCAAAAATTAAGCAATTAATTTTTTTCCTAATTTTTAATATCAAAACTTCAAATTTAAATTCACAAAAAATGTTAAAATTAAAAAAATCTTTTTTTTATTTAAAAATTTAATTCTTTAACATTTTTCAGAAAAAAATTTCAATTTTTTTTTCAAATTTTTCAATTTTCCAGATGTCGGCTCTATTCGGTTTCCTCATCACTTCCATAATAATCCAAATCCCACTTACCGTATTCCTGGCGTGCAATTCCGCATTTTTAAATCTCCCACTTGAATATGTCTTCTACACCATGATTGTCTTCTTTTCCGGATTTCAGGTAGGGTTTTTTTGGAATTTTGAAGTGAAAATTGAGTTAAAAATGCGTTTTATTGAAAAAAAAATTTAAAACTGAGTTTGTTGAAATTTTCTAACCTCGAGTGAAGAACATGGTGCATCAAGTTTGAGGCTACTGGTCAAAAAACTTGTCTATCTCACTTACGGTGAGAGATATCAAAAATTTGTCAACTACAAAGTTGTAGCCCTTGAAATTTTGCACATTTTTGTAGTTGACCATTTTTTGATATCTCTTACCGTAACCTAGATATTCAGCTGAAAGGCAAGCTCCAACATGGTGCATACCACTGCCAAAAACCCAATTTTGCTGCAATTACGCTCTAATTTTTTTTTTTTCAGACAATTTTTGCAATCAAAGCCTTAATGAAAACCGCGGAACGAGAAGTTGCGAAATATTTGGACAAAATCGAACGGGAAAAGGAAGCGGCGGAAATAGCGGCGAAATCCCCGAAAACCAATCGGAAGATCAAGAAAATAACTTTACATCGATAATAAATATCAGTATTTTTAAATTTATGAAATAAAATTATTAATAGCCCCAATGGTTGTTGAGTTATCAAGGAAAATCGATATGTTGCAAGTGCGCCCCACCGAAAAACTGTTGTAACTTGGGAACTAACAGAGATAGAAAAAAGTTGTAAACTGATAAAATGCGCCAAATTTAGTGATAATCAACTTTGTTGTTGATAACTTTTTGATAGCTTTTTTGGTTCTCGAGTTATCAAAAAAATAAACAATTGATATTAAAAAATGACTTTATTAGCGCACGTTTACTAGGAGAGTTCTTTCTTCAAATAGCAAAGAGAAAATCGTTTTTGCTACAACTTCTTTTTCCAGTTTCTTCTCTATCAGCGCCCTCACTGCCAAAAATTCCAGAGATTTCACTGGATTTCTGAAGTTTTCCACGTCTGACAGAATGCTCCAAGCTAATTCTTTCATAAAACGATCTTCAAGACAGAAATCAATTGTTTGTCGAATCATTGGAAGCATATATTCCATTTTCTGAAATTTTTATCATCAAATCTCCAATGGTTGTTGAGTTATCAAGGAAAATCGAATTGTTGCAAGTACGCTCTACCGAAAAACTGCGGTAACTTGGGAATTAGCAAAGATAGAAAAAAGTTGTCAACTGATAAAACGTTGGAAATTTAGTGATAATTAACTTTGTAGTTGACAACTTTTCCATAGCTTTCTTGGTTTTCAAGTTATAATAAAAAATAGATAAAATGGACTCAAAATTTTAGCAAATCGTGGTAAAATCGATAGAAAACAAGGTAAATGAAATATAACAGACGTTATTCTTGCGCAGATGGTGGTTTGCTACATCATCGATCCGTGCAGCAGATGGTGAGGTCAAAGGAGAGAGAGAAGAGACGCAGATGGTTAGAGAAGACTTCTGGGCGGCATGACCAGTGCGCCCTGCCGAAAAACTGCTGTAACTTGGGAACTAGGAGGGGTGGAAAAAAGTTGTCAACTGATGAAATGCGCAGAATTGCGTGACAAACAGTTTTGTAGTTGACAATTTTTAGATAGCTCTTTTGGTTCTCGAGTTATCAAAAAAATAAACAATTGATATTAAAAAATGACTTTATTCGTTCAAAAAAATCAGTTTCTAAGCAAAACTGTTATGTTCAAATACCATTTCTCACGTTTATTTGAAGAGTGCTTTTTTTAAATAGCAAAGAGGAGATTATTCTTGCTATAACTTCGTTTTCCAATTTCTTATCCATCACCGACCTCAGTGCCAAAAATTCCAGAGATTTCAGTGGTTTTTTGTGGTTTTCCACGTCTGTCAGAATGCTCCAGGCTAGTGCTCTCATAAAACGATCCTCGAAACAGAAATCAATTCTTTGTTTGATTATTGGAAGCATATATTCCATTTTCTGAAATTTTTATCATCAAATCTAGAATAGTCGTTGAGTTATCAAGGAAAATCGAAATGTTGCAAGTGCGGTCCACCGAAAAGTGATATAACTTGGGAACTAGCAGAGATAAAAAAAAGTTGTCAACTGATAAAATGTAGGAAATTTTGTGAGAATTAACTTTGTAGTTGACAACTTTTTTATAGCTTTTTTGGTTTTCAAGTTATAATAAAAAATAGATAAAATGGACTCAAAATTTTAGCAAAACGTGGTAAAATCGATAGAAAACAAGGTAAATGGAACATGACGGACCATGTTTTTGCGCAAATAGTGGTTTGTTGCATTATCGATTCGTGCAGCAGATGTTGAGGTCACAGGCGAGAGAGAAGAGACGCAGGTGGTCAGAGAAGACAGTATCCCGGGAGGTATGACCCGTGCGCCCTATTGAAAAACTACTATAACTCAGGAACTAGAAGAGATAGAAAAAAGTTGTCAACTGATAAAATGTGTCAAATTTAGTGATAATTAACTTTGTAGTTGACTACTTTTCAATAGCTTCATTCGTTTTCAAGTAATACACAGAAATAGACAAAATAGGATAAAAATTCAGCAAATTTGAAAAAAATCGATGGAAAATAAGGTAAATCGAACCAAAGTTTTGTGCAGATGTTGAATTTTATTGAAATGAAATATTACATGTAAAAAACAATATTATTAATCATGAAAAAGATATCGATTTAAATCCTCAAGCCAATGGCTGTATTCATTGTCAGTTTTGATGTTGTAATGAAGTTGAAATTGAGTAGGACCATAACTTGAAGAACTTGTAGAATAAATTGCTTTCTTTCCTTGTTCAATTGCTTGTTTCCATCCTTCGGCAGGCTTTTCCAATATTTCAGATTCGACGACATTTCTCACAAAATCTCGCATGTAGTCCAGACTTAGCTTTTCTTTGTCTAAAACCATTTTATCTCAGTAACGGTGAGAGATATCAAAAAGTAATCAACTACAAAGTTGTAGCCCTTTAAATTTCGCACATTTTTGTAGTTGAGCATTTTTTGATATCGCCTACAGTTATTGAGATATTCAATGATTAAGCTAAGGTGTTGCCTAACATGGTGCATCATGTTTGGAACTGGTACAACTCGGCTCAAAATTGTCCAGTAAACGTGATTTTTTGGTTCTTTTGTGGAAAATTTAACTTTTTTAATATCTCCTACAGTTATTGAGATATTAAGCAGCTAATCTGAGGTTTCACCCAACATGGTGCATCAAGTCTAAGGTTGCTTGTGGATAATCCGTCATATCTTTGTTATATTTTAAGATATCAAAAAGTGGTCAACTACAAAGTTGTAGGCCTTGAAATTTTGCACATTTTTTTAGTTGACGGTTTTTTGATATCTTTTACAATAACTGAGATATATAGCTTGAAAAAGTATTACCATAAATTCCGAGGTGAACAGAACGGCAACGTGTTTTCATGCACAATTTGAAGAATTTCACAGCCCAAAACGTGTCGAATTCTTGATTCTCTCGATTCGGAATCCTTGCGACAACAGACAATGAGCACTCGATTCTCAATTGTTTTTTTGACATTATGATACGAATAGTACATCTTGGACTTGCGAAATTCTGCTCGAGAATTGCGTACATAATGTAGGGATCTTGCTTGATTTCTTTATAAATTTTAGGCGGTTTTTTGTCTGAAAATTGACATAAAAATTGTGGTCTAAGGACATCTTACATCCTGTCAATTTGTCTTCAATCTTTTGCATCAGTTTTTCATACCAAGTATTGCATTTCCAACGGTCCATGAAGATCACGATGTCGACAGGCTCTTCAATTTTTTATTTTGTTATTTTTAGATCGAAAATATCTTGAAAATTGAAAATTGACTTTAAATTTTACCTCGAAATACCAAATTGAAAAGTAAATTTGCGTAAACATCGTCTTCTTTCATTTTCCTCTTCATTATCGATTTGAGTGCACACATTTGCAGAGATTTCAGTGGGTTTTTGAAGTTTTCCTCGTTTCCAAGAATGCCCAAAGCTACCCGTTTGATATGAACATTTTCGATACACAAATCAACGGTTCTTTCAATTACTGGAGCCATTATTTCCGTTTTCTGAAATTTCTATCATCAAATTTCCAATAGTTGCTGAGTTATCAAGGAAAATCGAAATGTTGCAAGTGCGCTCTACCGAAAAACTGCTGTAACTTGGGAACTAGGAGGGATGGAAAAAAGTTGTCAATTGATAAAATGCGCAAAATTTTGTGACAAATATTTTTGTAGTTGACAACTTTTTGATAGCTTTTTTGGTTCTTGAGTTATAAACGGAAATAGACAGAGTAGGGTCAAAATTCTGCAAATCGTGGTAAAATCGATGAAAAACAAGGTAAATGGAACATAACAGACGATATTTTTGTGCAGATGTTGGTCTGTTGCTTGATCAATCCGTGCAACAGATGGTGATGTCAGAGGCGAGAGAGAAGAGACGCAGATGGTCAGAGAAGACAGTATCCCGGGCGGTAGGACCCGTGCGCCCTACCGAAAAACTACTATAACTCGGGAACTAGAAGAGATAGAAAAAAGTTGTCAACTGATAGAATGTGTCAAATTTAGTGATAATTAACTTTGTAGTTGACTACTTTTCAATAGCTTTATTGGTTTTCAAGTTACAAAACAAAATAGACAAAGTGAAATCAAAAATTCAGCAAATTTGAATAAAATCGATGAAAAACAAGGTTTTTGTGCAGATGTTGAATTTAATTACAATTAAATGTCACATGTAAAAAACAACATTATTAATCATGAAAAAGATACCAATTTGAACCATCAAGCCAATCGCTGTATTCATTGTCAGTTTTGAGTTGATAATGAAGCAGGAATTGAGAATCATCCCAACTATAACCATTAGTATAGTAAATTGTTTTTTCTCTTTGTTCAATTGCTTGTTTCCATCCTTCTGCTGGCTTTTTCAAAATTTCAGATTGGACGACATTGCTCACAAAGTTTCGCATGTAGTCAAAACTGAGTTTTCCTTTACCTAAAACTTGTCTATCTCAGTGACGGTAAGAGCTATCAAAAAGTGGTCAACTACAAAGTTGTAGCCCTTTACATTTTGCGTATTTTTGTAGTTGACCGTTTTTCAATATCTCTTACGGCTATTAAAATAATTAGTGATGAAGCTAAGGTGTGTGATAACATGGTGCATCATGTTTGGAACTGGTAAACTCGACTCAAGATTGTCTAGTAAAAGAGATTTTCTGGTTTTTTTTGTGAAAAAATTAACCTTTTTGATATCTTTTACGGTTGTTGAGATATTAAGATGCTAAGCTGAGGTTTTGCCCATGGTGCATCAAGTCATCAAGTTAAAGCCCACTGATCAAAAAACTGGTCTATCTAAATAACGGTAAGTGATATCAAAAAGTGGTCAATTACAAAGTTGTAGCCTTTTAAATTTTGCGTATTTTTGTAGTTGACCGTTTTTCAATATCTCCTACGGCTATTAAAATAATTAGTGATGAAGCTAAGGTGTGTGATAACATGGTGCATCATGTTTGGAACTGGTAAACTCGACTCAAGATTGTCTAGTAAAAGAGATTTTCTGGTTTTTTTTGTGAAAAAATTAACCTTTTTGATATCTTTTACGGTTGTTGAGATATTAAGATGCTAAGCTGAGGTTTTGCCCATGGTGCATCAAGTCATCAAGTTAAAGCCCACTGATCAAAAAACTGGTCTATCTAAATAACGGTAAGTGATATCAAAAAGTGGTCAATTACAAAGTTGTAGCCTTTTAAATTTTGCGTATTTTTGTAATTGACCGTTTTTTCATATCTCTTATGGTAGCCAAGATATTTAGCTGATAAGCTAAGGTGTTTCCCAACATGGTGCATCAATAGCTGCTGGCCAAAATCAAAAAACTTTTCTATCTCAGTAATGGTAAGAGATATCAAAAAGTAATCAACTACAAAGTTGTAGCCCTTAAAATTCTGCACACTTTTGTAGTTGATCACTTTTTCATATCTCCTATGGTAGCCGAGATATATAGCCTGCAAAAAATATTACCATCAACTCCAAAGTGAACAGAACGGCAGCGTTTTTTCATGCACAATTTGAAGAATTTCACAGCCCAAAACGTGTCGAATTCCTGATTCTCGCGGTTTGGAATCCTTGCGACAACAGACCATGAGTACTGTATTCTCAATTGTTTTTTTGACATTATGATATGAATATTACATCTTGGATTTGGGAAATTCTGCTCGAGAATTGCGTACATAATGTAGGGATCTTGCTTGATTTCTTTATAGATCTTTGGCGGTTTTTCATCTGAAAATAAAAAAAAAACTTGAATATTGTGGTCTAAAGACACCATACATCCTGTCAATCTGTCCTTGATCATTCTTCTCAGTTTTTGATACCAAGTATAGCATTTCCAGCGATCCATAAAGTTTTTGAGGTCGACAGGTTCTGCAATTTTCAAAATTTTAAAATTAGGACTCTTCAAGTCTTCCATGAAGGTCACGATGTCGATAGGCTCTTCAAATAATTATTATTTTATTTTTGGATCTTGAAAATAAAAAATTGAAAATTGACTTAAAATTTTACCTCGAAATACCAAATTGAAAAGTAAATTTGCGTAAACGTCGTCTTCTTTCAATTTCTCTCTCATTATCGATTTCAGTGCACACATTTGCAGAGATTTCAGTGGGTTTTTGAAGTTTTCCTCGTTTCCAAGAATGCCCAAAGCTACCCGTTTGATATGAACATTTTCGATACACAAATCAACGGTTCTTTCAATTACTGGAGCCATTATTTCCGTTTTCTGAAATTTCTATCATCAAATTTCCAATAGTTGCTGAGTTATCAAGGAAAATCGAAATGTTGCAACTGCGCTCCACCGAAAAACTGCTGTAACTTGGGAACAAGGAGAGATGGAAAAAAGTTGTCAACTAAAAAAATGCGCACAATTTTGTGATAACTAATTTTGTAGTTGACAACTTTTTCATAGCTTAATTGGTTTTCAAGTTATAACAGAAATAGACGGAGTAGAATAAAAAATTCAGCTATTTTTGTAAAATCGATGAAAAACAAGGTAAATCGAATGTAGAATGACGATATTTTTTGTGCAGATGTTGGTCTGTTGCATCATCGAGCCGTGCAACAGATGGTGAGGTCAAAGGAGAGAGAGAAGAGACACAGGTGGTCAGAGAAGACAGTATCCCGGGTGGTATGACCCGTGCGCTTTACCGAAAAACTGCTGTAACTCGGGAATTAAAAGAGATAGAAAAAAGTTGTCAACTGATAAAATACGCAAAATTTAGTGATAATTAACTTCGTAATTGCCTACTTTTCAAAAGCTCTTTTGGTTCTCAAGTTATACAAAGAAATAGACAATATAAACTCAAAATTTTAGCAAATTCCAGTAAAATCGTTGAAAAACCAGGTAGCGGACCACATTTTTGTGCAGATGGCGAATTTTATTGAAATTAAATTTTAAATTTTAAAAAACAATATTATTAATCATGAAAAAGATATCGATTCCCATCCTCCATCCAATAGCAGTATTCATTGTCAGTTTTGAGCTTATAGTGAAGCTGGAATTGAGTTGGATCATAACATGAAGAACTTGTATAATAAATTGTCTTTTTTTCTTGTTTAATTGCTTGTTCCCATCCTTCATCTGGCGTTTTCAAAACTTCAGATTCGACGACATTGCTCACAAAGTTGTGCATGTAGGCAACACTGAGATTTCCGTTACCTAAAACATGTTTATCTCAGTAACGGTAAGAGATATTAAAAAGTGATCAACTAACAAATTGTAGCCCTCAAAATTTTGCGTATTTTTGTAATTGACAGTTTTTTGATATCTCCTACCGTAACCTAGATATTCAGCTGATAAGCTAAAGATAAGCTCGAACATGGTGCAGTGAACTTGAAATTGGCACATCTCGACTCAAAATGTTTTTTAGAAATGTTTTTTAATACATTTTTTCAATAAAAATTAATTTTTCAATATATCTTACAATTCTTGAGATGTTTAGCTAAAAAACTGAGGTTTCACCCAAAATGGTGCATCAAGTCTAAGGTTGCTAGTGGAAAATCCGTCATATCTCCGTTATACTTTGAGATATCAAAAAGTAATCAACTACAAAGTTGTAGCCTTTGAAATTTTGCACATTTTTTAAGTTAATTATTTTTTGATATCTCTTACGGTAATTGAGATATGTAGCTTATAAAAAGTATTACCATTGATTCCAAGACTGACCCAACTGCAGCGTTTTTTCATGCACAATTTGAAGAATTTCACAGCCCAAAACGTGTCGAATTCCTGATTCTCTCTGTTTGGAATCACTGCGATAACAGACCATGAGTACTCGATTCTCAATTCCTTTTTTGACATTTCGATATGGAGCCAACCGACTTTGTCTTGGAGATTCTGCTCGAAGACAGCGAACATAATGTAGGGATCTTGTCTGATTTCTTTGAAAATTTTCAGTGGTTTTTCATCTGAAAATCAATAAAAAGACTTAAGAATTGTGGAAGGCTAGTGTTCTGAATCGATACACTATAAGTGCCGCGCGTGTCGGGCCGTTCTCACAAGTGTGAATGCGGCGAAGCCGCAAGTTCTGGTACCGGTATACCGGTGGCGGTTTGGCTCGGTTTGGTAGTCCGAGAGGAGTACACGGGGTGAGGGACTAGAAAACTCCGAATTCTAGCTAAATTTTGAAGGAAAAAGCGGATTTTTTCAGGGTTTCTACCCAAAATGGAAAAAAAACAGTGTTCGCTGGAACGAATGTTCTCTTTTTAAAAGAAAATGGGAGGCTGACTATTTTGATGTTTGTTGGAAAGAATATTAAGTTCAAAGTCAAAAACGGAACATGCATCCTAAAATCTCGAATCTTCCGCCGAAAAATAACACATTTTCTTTCCTAATACCGACTGTTATTTTTGTCGATTTACGGAGAACCTGACCGTTTTCTGATAAAGCTGATAGTAGCAATCAATTCTACGGGTTAACAGGCTCCGGGACATTTCGCAGCCGAACGTTTAACTGTCCTTTTTCAGGTAGGTGTTCATGTTTTTTGGAAAAAAATTATATATCCATCAAAGATATTCGACAATCTAAAGAAAAATCATCATTTCACTGGCTTTCCGTGAAAAATAGAAAATGAGACATTTCGCAGCCGAGACATTTCGCAGCCGGACGTTTCGCAGCCGATTTTCACGTTTTTCAGGGAAATGATTATGTTTTCCGGATTATTGATGCAAATTGAATACTTTTCAAAAAAAAGAAGACGTTTCTACCTGAAATACGGCTAAAAAACGATCGGCTGCGAAATGTCCCGGAGCCGGTTAACATACGTACGTACACCAAAGTGGTTTCTACAATAGTCAGTTTTATTTGGTACGCGGCAGGTATCAACAAATGCGCGAAAATGAAATGGTTGGCCACATGCTCTCTCATTGCGGTGCCTATATGGATGCTTCAAAAACACTGTTTGTTTGGTCTACCGGTAGACTACCGTTTGCGGTTACTACCTACTCAGAACACTAGTCTAAAGACACCTTACATCCTGTCAATATGTCTTCAATCTTTCTCCTCAATGTTTGATACCAAGTATAGCATTTCCAGCGGTCCATGAAGTTTTTGAGGTTGACAGGTTCTGAAATTTTTCTATTTTTTTTTATTTTCAAATTTCGATTTCGATAACTCTTCATCTTCAAGTCTTCAAATCGTACCTCCAAATACCAAATTGAATAGTATATTCGCATAAATATCGTCTTCTTTCAATTTCTCCTTAATCACCAATTTCAGTGCCAACATTTGCAGAGATTTCACGGGGGTTTCGAAGTGTTCCATGTCTGTCAGAATGCTCCAAGCGAAAGCTTTCATGAAATTGTCCTCGATACACAAATCAACGGCTTTTCGGATTACTGGAAGCATCATTTCCATTTTCTGAAAATGTTATCATCAAATCTCCAATAGTTGCTGAGTTATCAAGGAAAATCGAAATGTTGCAAGTGCGCTCTACCGAATACTAGCTATAACTTGGGAATTAGCAGAGATAGAAAAAAGTTGTCAACTAAGAAAATGCGCAAAATAGTGTGATGATTTTTTTGTAGTTGACAACTTTTCAATAGCCCTGATGGTTTTCAAGTTATAACAAAAAATAGACAGAGTAGAGTCAAAAATTCTGCAAATCGTAGTAAAATCGATAGAAAACCATGTAAATCCAATATAGCAGACAATATTTTTGTGCAGATGTTGATCTGTTGCATCATCAAATGGTTCAACAGATGGTGAGGTCAAATGCAAGAGAGAAGAGACGCAGATGGTGAGAGAAGACAGTATCCCGGGCGGTATGACCCGTGCGCTCCACTGAAAAACTGCTGTAACTTGGGAACTAGAAGGGATAGAAAAAAGTTGTCAACTGATAAAATGTGAAAAATTTTGTAAGGATCATTTTTGTAGTTGACGACTTTTCTATAGCTCTAATGGTTTTCAAGTTATTAAAAAAAATGAGAAAGAGTTTGAAGAGTTGGAATGGTGAAATGAAATGAAATGACCCTAGAGTTTAAATATGATTAATTTATTCAAAACTTATCAACATTACAATTACAAACAAATATATTTTGATTCATCCTCCTGGCTGTACTGTCTGTCAGTTTTAATGGTATAATAGAGCTTCATGTGGTATATATAACTATAACCGGCAAAATAAAGCTGATAGATTGTCTTCTCTCCTTGTTCAATCGCTTGTTCCCATCCTTCATCTGGTTTTCTAGATATTTGAGACTCAATGAGATTGTTCAAAAAGTTTTCCATGTAATTCAAATCGAATGCGCCGTTACCTATAATTTTTGAATTTTGATTTTGTTTTCAGTTTTTGACGTTCAACTCAGTAACAGTAAAATATACAAAAAAACAGTCAACTACAAAGTTGTAGCCCTTTAAATTTTGAACATTTTTGTAGTTGACAATTTTTAGATATCTCTTACCGTAACCGAGATATTGAGCTTATAAGCCAAAAGTTCTTCCGAACATGGTGCATCGTGCTTGGAATTGGCTTTTAACAGCATTCTTTCTCAGAAAAACTATCTTACCATCGATTTCCAAATCCAAATTTCTGCAGCGTTTTTTCATGAGCAATTTGAAGAATTTCACAGCCCAAAACGTATCGAATTCCTGATTTTCTCGATTCGGAATTTTGGCAATAAAGCACATCCCGTCAGTGATAATCATTCGGTTTTTTGTGATTGTCATTCGAATAATACTAGGCATCTCTAAACTATGCTCGAAAACTGCGTACATAATATGCGGATTTCTTCTCAATTTTCTATAAAACTTCGACGGTTTTTCTGCTGAAATTAATTTTTTTCAAAGTGTTGCAAGTGCGCTCCAACTCACAATTGATCCATCTACTATCAACTTTGCACCTCAAACGATCCCAAAAATTGTAATAATGCGGTAATTGATCCCGGAAGTTTTCGATGTCCACAGGATCTGAATATTAGTTTTTTTTGTTAATAATAGCTTTATTAATTATAATAATTAAAAAATTGTTAGATAACATTTTTTTTCAATTTTCAAAAAAAAATTCCAATTTTTTTTTAAATATGGATCTAATTTTTTTTAATAACTTTATTAATAATAATTTTAATAATTGTTAAATTAATTTTTTTCAAAATATTTTTTTTCAAATTAAAAGAAAATCTCAAATATTACCTCGGAAGACTAAATTGAATAAAATATTTGCATATTTAGTTTTCTTTTTCATTTTCCTTTTCATTATCGATTTCAGTGCCAATATTTGCAGAGATTTCACTGGATTTCCGACGTTTTCCTCGTTTTCGAGAACGCCCAAGGCAATCCGTTTGATATAGACATTCTTGATACTTAAATTAACAATTTTTTCAATAATTGGAGTCATTTCTTCCATTTTCTGAAATTTCTATTATCAAATCTCCAATAGTTATTGAGTAATCACGGAAAATCGAAATGTTGCAAGTGCGCTCTACCGAAAAACTGCTGTAACTTGGGAATTAGCAGAGATAGAAAAAAGTTGTCAACTGATAAAATATGCAAAATTAAATGACAATTGATTTTGTAGTTGGCAACTTTTCCTTAGCTTTATTGGTTTTCAAGTTATAACAAGAAATAGACAAAGTAATCAGAAAAATTCAGCAAATTCTAGTAAAATAGATGAAAAACAAGGTAAATCGAATGTAGCAAACGATATTCTTGTGCAGATGTTGGTTTGTTGCATCATCAATCTGTGCAACAGATGGTGGGGTCAATGGCAAGAGAGAAGAGACGCAGATGGTCAGAGAAGACAGTATCCCGGGAGGTATGACCCGTGTGCACTACCGAAAAACTGCTGTAACTTGAGAACTAGCAAAGATGGAAAAAAATTGTCAACTGATAAAATGCGCAAAATTTGGTAATAATTATTTTTGTAGTTGACAACTTTTCAATAGCTTTCTTGGTTTTCAAGTTATACAGAGAAATAGACAAAATGGACTCAAAACTTTAGCAAATCTTGGTAAAATCGACAGAAAGCAAAGTAACGGACCACAATTTTATCAAAATTACAATTACAAACAAATATATTTTGACTCATCCTCCCGACTGTACTGTCCGTCAGTTTTTATGGTATAATAGAGCATCAAGTGGTATATATAACTAGAGCCTGCGAACCGGAGCTCATAAATTGTCATCTCTCCTTGTTCAATCGCTTGTTCCCATCCTTCATCTGGTTTTTTGGAAATTTCAGACTCAATAAGATTGTTCAGAAAGCGCGCCATGTATTCCAAATTGAATGCGCCTTTGCCTATAATTTTTTGACTTTTTTCTTAGTTTTTGAAATTAATCTCACAAAGTAGCGTTAAAATATCCAGTGGTAGACTGAAAAATTTCGGAATTTTTTTTTTTCAATTTTAGCATGTTTCATTATCTTTGATTTTTTTAGTTTATTTTGTTCACAAATAACAAAATGAACCAAAAAAAAATCAAAAATCGTGAAAAATCGTGAAAAAATACTCAAAATTTGAAAAAAACGAAAAATTCAAAAAATTGCAAATTTTTTTTCACAAAATTATTAGTCTGCTTTGTTATAATTTTGCACGAAAATGTTCTGTATATGCCCCAAAAATTTCAGCTTAATTGGATTTCTAGAAAAAAAGCTGTTTTGAAAAAATCGCAAAAAGTTGCCCGGTAATATCCACTATGCCAAAAATAAATTTTAAAAAAACTTGGTTATCTCAGTAACAGTAAAAGATACAAAAAAACAGTCAACTACAAAGTTGTAGCCCTTTAAATTTTGAACATTTTTGTAGTTGACAATTTTTAGATATCTCTCACCGTAAACGAGATATTCAGCTTATAAGCCAAACGTTCTTCCGAACATGGTGCATCATGCTTGGAATTGGCTCAAAGTTCAACTTGGCTTGAAATTCACAGTTAAAAATGACTTTTAACAGCATTTTCTTCAAAAAAAAAAACTTTTTTACCATCGATTTCCAAATCCAAATTTCTGCAGCGTTTTTTCATGAGCAATTTGAAGAATTTCACAGCCCAAAACGTATCGAATTCCCGATTTTCTCGATTCGGAATTTTGGCAATAAAGCACATCCCGTCAGTGATAATCATTCGGTTTTTTGTGATTGTCATTCGAATATGGCTAGGCATTTTTAAACTCTGCTCGAAAACTGCGTACATAATATGTGGATCTCTTCTCAATTTTCTATATATTTTCGGCTGTTTTAATACTGAAAATTAATTAATTTTTTTTTCAAAGTGTTGCAAGTGCGCCTCAACTCACTTTTGATCCATCCATTATTAATTTTTAACCTCAACCTATCCCAAAAATTGTAATAATCCGGCAATTGATCTCGGAATTTTTCGATGCTAACGGGGTCTGAAAAGAAGAAAAGTATATTTTTAAATCATCATTTAAATTATTATTGATATTGATAGTAATCTTAATAATCATAATAAAATTTTAAAAGTAAGTTTAAACAAAAAAAATTAACATAAAGAAAAATTTCAAATTTTTTAAAAATAATTTTTTGAAACTTTTTTTTTTCAGATATGGATTTAAACATTTATTTTTTTTTAATTTTTTATTAATAATAAATTTGATCATTTTTAAATTAAATTTTTCTCAAAAATATTTTTTTTCCCAATTTTTTTCAAATTTTACCTCGGAAGACTAAATTGAAGAGAATATTTGATTCAATGCCCTTTTTTATTTTCCTTTTCATTAACGATCTCAGCGCCAAGATTTGCAGAGATTTCACTGGATTTCCGACGTTTTCCTCGATTTCGAGAACACCCAAGGCAATCCGTTTTATATAAACATTCTTGATACACAAATCAACAATTTTTTCCATAATTGGAGTCATTTCTTCCATTTTCTGAAATTTCTATCCTCAAATCTCCAATAGTTGTTGAGTTATCAAGGAAACTCGAAATGTTGCAAGTGCGCTCCACCGAAAAACTGCTGTAACTTGGGAATTAGCAGAGATAGAAAAAAATTGTCAATTGACAAAATGCGCAGAGCTGTGTGACAAATATTTTTATATTTTTTTTGGTTTTCAAGTTACAAAGCAAAATAGACAGAATGAAATAAAAAATTGAGCAAATTGTGGTAAAATCGAAGAAAAACAAGGTAAATGGAACGTAGAAAACGATATTTTTGTGCAGATGTTGGTCTGTTGCATCATCGAGCCGTGCAACAGATGGTGAGGTCAAAGGAGAGAGAGAAGAGACGCAGATGGTCAGAGAAGACAGTATCCCGGGCGGTGTGACCCGTGCGCTCGACCGAAAAACTGCTATAACTTGGGAACTAGAAGGGATTAAAAAAAGTTGTCAATTGATAAAATGTTGGAAATTTTGCAATACATGTTTTTGTAGTTGACAACTTTTCAATAGCTTTGATGGTTTTCAAGTTATCACAGAAAACAGACAAACTGAAATTGGAAAATTCGAGTTTTCCGAAAAAAAATCGAACATTGAAAAAAATAATTTTCATTGACAATTCAAACTACAAACCACATTAAAATAGTAAAAACATAATTACAAAAAATATTTTTCAAAAAATTTGTAAATTTAGAAAATTCAAATTCTGTATGTATTTTACATGGATTTGATGGTGAAAAATAGCAAATTTAAAAAATCAATAAAAATGGATCAATCGATAATCCATCTCGTCCCATTCATCATAGTTCTTATCAGTCTTGACTACATAGCTAATTCCACAGTCTCCATCTGTCCATCCAGTGACATTCAGCCGATAGATTATCTTCTCTCCTTGTTCAATTGCTTGTTCCCATCCTTCTTCGGGCTTTTTGGAGAGTTCAGATTTGATAATATTCTTCAGAAAATTCTCCATGTAATCCTTATCAAATTCTCCTTTACCTACAAGAAATTCTACCAATTTCTGTCAATTTTTATCGATTTTCCCAAGTTTCCTAAGTTTCGGTCATAGAGGTGTAACATTTTGCTATATATCTGCGGAACGGTGAAAGATATCAAAAAGTGGTCAACTAACAAATTGTAGCCCTTGAAATTCTGCGTATTTTTGTTGTTGACAGTTTTTTGATATCTTGTACAGTAGTTGAGATATGAAGCTGATAAGCTGCCAGTCGTAACATGGTGTATCAAGTTAATAGCTGCAGCTGAGAAAAGAGAAAACTTGTCTATCTCAGCTACGGTGAGAGATATCGAAAAACCTTCAACTACAAAAATGCGTAAAATGTTAAGGGCTACAACTTTGTAGTTGACAACTTTTTAATATCTCTTACCGTTCCAGAGATATGCTCTTTTTCTTATTTTCTTACCATCGATTTTCAAGTTGATCAAACGACATTGTTTTTTCATGAGCAATTTGAAGAATTTTACAGCCCAAAACGAATCGAATTCCTGATTCTCCCTATTCGGAATCATGCCGGATGAGTGCACCATCTGATCCGGATCGTACCAGTCGTATGACTCGTCCAATTCATTCGATACAGAAAGCCGTCCGATGATCATATGTGTCTTGGTCATTGTCAGATCGATCCAAGGGTCCTGACCCTGAAAGTTCTGCTCGAGAACAGCGTGCATGATGTGCGGATCGTTTCTGAGTCTCAGACATGTTTGATGCCGCAAGTGTTCTGAAAATGTGGTTGCGAAACGTCGTGGTTAAAAAAAATTAAGTACCTAGGGTCCAGATATCCGAGAAGAACCGTTTCAAGTTGCCGAGAAGACCCTCGACTGACGGACGAACATTGAAATACTTGAGATTTAGAGGTTCTGAAACAAAACAAGGAAAAATACATCTGACTGGGGGTTTTGATGCAAAAATGATACCTCTAAAGACCAAATTGGAAATGATACCCGACTCAATGTCCCTGTTCAATTTCTCTTTCATCAACACCTCCAGTGCCAACATTTGCAACGATTTCACCGGGCTTTCGGATTTTTCCTCGTTTATGAAAACGCTCAAAGCCACTGTTCTGATAATATCATCATCAAAACACAAATTGAGAGCTTTTTCAATTAATGGACGCATCATTTCCATTTTCTGAAATTTCTATGATCAAATCTCTTGTGGTTGTTGAGTTATCAAGGAAAATCGAAGAATTGCAAGTACGCTCTATCGAAAAACTGCTGTTACTTGGGAACTAAACAAGATAGAAAAAAGTTGTCAACTGATAAAATGCGCAGAATTTTGTGATGATTAACTTTGCAATTGACAACTTTTTGATAACTTTGATGGTTTTCAAGTTATAACAAGAAATTGACAAATTGGAATCAAAAATTGAGCAAATCGTGGTAAAATCGATGAAAGACAAGGTAAATCGAATGTAGAATGACGATATTTTTTGTGCAGATGATGGTTTGTTGCATCATCAATCCGTGCAACAGATGGTGAGGTCAAAGGCGAGAGAGAAGAGACGCAGATGGTCAGAGAAGACAGTATCCCGGGCAGTAAGACCCGTGCGCCTCACCGAAAAACTGTTGTAACTTGAGAACTAGCAAAGATAGAGGAAAGTTGTCAACTGATAAAATGTAGAAAATAATGTGAAAATTATTTTTGTAATTGACAACTTTTTAATAGCTCTGATGGTTTTCAAGTTGTGAACGGAAATAGACAAGCTATACAGAGAAAATTAGGGTTTCAAAACTTGAAAAAAAATATTTTCGTTTAGATTCAAAATATTATTTGTACTATTTATTTCATAAAAAAACATTTAAAAAATGTACCATAAAAACAGTACAAAAAATGAAAAAAAAAATTAGTAAATAATCAACATTAAAATTCTGTATGTTACACGGATTTGATAGTGAAAAATATATATATATAAATCCATATATTTCATAAAAAATTTGAATTTAAATTTAAAGAATCAATAATAATAATAAATCAACTGATTATTCATCTCTAGCCATTTATCATGATAACGGTCAGTTTTGAGAGTATAGCTGGTACCAAATTCTCCATTTGACCAAACTGTGGCATTTTTCCGATAGATTATTTTTTCCCCTTGTTCAATCGCCTCTCTCCATCCTTCATCCGGCTTTCTGGCAATTTCAGATTTTATGACATTATTCATAAAGTTTCGCATAAAATCCAAATCGAGTTCTCCTTTACCTAGAAATGTTTTTCATCGATTTTCCCATTTTTCGGTTATAATTTTCCGATTATAATTCTGAAGTAAAATTAGTTCTAGATATTGAAAGATTATCTAAACTCAAAAACAATATTCTAAGTCTTTAAACTGCTTTCTGCCCAAAATACAGCTCACCCAGACAATTTTGAGGAAAGTTGCGACACAATGCACCACCTTCTAAGCTTATCAGCGGAATATCTCAATTACCGTGAGGGATATCAAAAAACCGTCAACTACAAAAATACGCCAAATTTTAAGAGCTACAATTCCCTAGTTGACAACTTTTTGATATCTCTTACCGTTCCAGAGATATGCCTCTTTTCTTATTTTCTTACCATCAATTTTCAAGTTGATGCAACGGCAGCGTATTCTCATGGACAATTTGAAGAACTTCACAGCCCAAAACGAATCGTATTCCTGATTTTCTCGATTTGGAATCATCAAAACCGTGTTGAAAAATACGTGCGAATCAATCGAGTCATACGCGTGTCTGACGATCAAATGTGTCTTTGTCATAATCAGATCAATCCAACAGCCTTGATTCTGGAAATTTAGCTCGAGAACCGCGAGCATGATGTGCGGATCACTTCTGAGTCTCAGACAGGGCTTTACGTGATCTGAAATTGTGGTTGCGAAACGTCGTGGTAAAGACGACATACCTTCAGTCCAAATATCCGTGAAGAATTTCTTGAAATTTGTTAGAAATCCCACGACAGGAGGACGATTATAGAAATGGTTGAAATCTACGGGTTCTGCAACAAGGAAAAGGAAAAGGAAAAGTTAGTCTGATTGGAATTTGAGTTTAGAGGCAAAAATGATACCTCTACAGACCAAATTGAAAAGAATGCTTAGTTCTGAGTCCAGTTTAATTTTCTCTTTCATCAACACCTTCAATGTCAATATTTGTAGAGATTTCACCGGGTTTTCCGAGTTTTCCTCGTTTCCAAGAATGCTCAAAGCCACCGTTTTGATAATATCATCATCATCAAAACAGAAATCGACTGCTCTTTGGACAACTTGAGGCATTATTTCCATTTTCTGAAATTTTGATCATCAAATCGCTAATGATTGTTGAGTTATCAAGGAAAATCGAAATGTTGCAAGTGCGCTCCACCGAAAAACCGCTATAACTTGGGAATTAGCAAAGATAGAAAAAAGTTGTCAACTAAGAAAATGCGCAGAATTTTGTGATAATTAACTTTGTAGTTGACAACTTTTTGCGAGCTCTTTTAGTTTTTGAGTTAGTTACAAAGCATTCTCTGCATTTTTGCCGAGACTCCTGCAGGACGGTTCCAGGACTCCAGCGGGACACTACCGGGACTCCATCTGGACACCACGGTAGTCTCCAGATTTCGTCCTGGTGCCGTCCTGCTGGAGTCCTGGTATCGTCCAGGCGGACTCCGGGAATATTTGTTTTCTTTCGCTCCCTCCCGCTCGTACTTTTTCGTGTTTTTCACTGGTTTTCAAAAGTTTTCATTTGAAAAAAACATCAAATACAACAAAAGGTGAATGTTAAAGCAATAAATAAAAACAGTAACAAATAATTAACATTATTTCAAGATTCTGTCCAGTTTCGGAAGACCGCGTCGTGAGATGAACTTGTAGTATTCCGGTGTATGACGCTGCTGAAAATTTTCTAAATTTTTACACTTAAATTCAATGAAAAAAACAACTTACTTGATTTCGTCCGTATCAGCAAGATCTCAGAATGTTTCCACAGTCTTCTTTTCCGGGTTCATCGTCATTTACCAGGTGAATGAATCTTTTCGTTGCGTTTCTCGGCATTGCACTGAACGAAGCCGCGAGTTTCACTGTAAAAGTCAATGAAACACATGCGATCAACACTATTTTTCATTAAAACATGACGAGGGAGAAACAAGAATCTATTTTTGATAGAAAAACGTCGAAAAAAAGGAAACGAAAATCAATAATCAAGCAAGAAAAATCCTGCTGCGTGTGTCCCCACTTTTCATTTAAAATCTGGACGATACCGGACGATTCCAGGACGCTACCAGGACTCCTGCAGGGCGCCCGTCCAGCTGGAGTCCCGGCGCGTTTGCAGAG